>JAAQRG010299547.1:2500-14972 GCA_011634625.1 Babylonia areolata
GTGGCGTATATGGATTTGTCCAAACGCAGTGACGCCTCCTTGACCTATTGATACTGATACTGGTGATGATTATTATCATCATCATCAATAGTGGTAGTAGTAGTAGAAAATTGTACGCTATGATAATGAATATGCAATATAGTAGCCTCACTGTATATTATTGTGTTTGTTTATTCGAAATAATTATGTTTGGTCATATATGTAGGTATACTACTCTATCGATATTGAAAATGCTATATGCCTACAGTATGTATCTCAAATACATATATAGATCTACAGTATGTATCTATGTATGTCTGAGATACAAAGACGTTTGCAAACGTGACATGAAGGCGCTTGAGATCAACACTGAGTCCTGGGAGGACCTTGCAGATGACCGCAACAGATGGTGAAGCACTCTCAAGAATCAGCTACGGATTGGTGAAGACAAACTGTCAGCTGCTGCAGCAGAAAAGTGAGCTCGCAGAAAAGGGACGGCAGCCAACAGACCAGCATCAGCTTACACATGTGACCACTGCGACAGACTGTCTCTCTCGCATCGGTCTCTACAGTCACACGGGCGACGCTGCTTAGTCCAAGCAGACAGCCCATTTAGACATTAGGTTGGATATACTCTATCCATGGTCAGCCATGACCGAAGGAGGCCTACTACAGTATGTTTGTTCGCATATTCGAAATATGTTAGGTCATTATTTCTGTTTTTGCGTTTAATACACCTGCAATGTCACGTATGGATTGAATGTGTGGAATCGTGGCGATGTATGCAACTCCGTGATACTTTTTACACGGCATTCCGGCGTGTCATATATTTGATATTCAAGTTTGCAGCCATGTTTCTCTGATGAATACTTGGCCGTGTTGTCGTGATTATACACCGGGCCAAAATTCTCTAATTTGGGATGACAATCATCTTGTCTTTATTGAATGTGACATGATGTCAGACTCCACAGATGTTTCAGTATGTTTTTACCTTCCTTCTTAACGTGCACTCAGTGGCGGGAAACTCGGTAGATAACAGATCTTTTCAGTGCTTCCTTCCTTTCATTCTTGCTGACTTAGTATTTCTAAAATCAAGGAGAACGTGTGCTGCATAAAACACGATCAGGGCTAAAACTCATTTACCAAAGCAATTTCCAGAAGGTAGGCCTACATCATGAGATTTCGATCGCACCAATGTCAGCATTTAATAATGCAGTCGGCTGCACTCAACTGACGTCCCGAGCCTCCAAATACATGCCTTGCCATTGGTTGTCTTGGTTGCAGTAAACTCTCGTTAATGTGAACACTTTGACCTTTGGAGTGGCGTGCAGCAAATGTGTCGTTAACTTCCCATTCAACGTCGATTGCTGCTCGGCCGTCCTCTGTTATGTTTTCGGAAAGAATTAGAAGCGTTGTGCTCCACAGAAAGTGTTGGCCAAAGAGTCAGTCTTGTCATTTCAGTCGCGCTTCTCTTGTCACTAATGCAGTTTCTCGACCTTTCCATGGCTGCCATCATGCCATTTGAAATACATCTTGATTACCTCGAAATGCTAATTCCAAGTTAGGCTGAGTTCTTTCCCAGTTGCTCACGGTTTCTGGAAATCCACTCGCATGCCATTTCACTGAAGTGAAACTTTGAAGTTTTAAAGATGTGTTCTCAGGGCGGGACTTATCAGTCACAAAAGAACGGAAACACTGAAACTAAATAGATGAAATGGACGTTCTGTCTGTAGAACACATAACATATAGTCATCTAGTAGGCTACTTCTCAGTGACACATACTAAGCGCGTTGGGTTACACTGCTGGTCAGGCATCTGCTTGGCAGATGTGGTGTAGCGTATATGGATCTGTCCGAACGCAGTGACGCCTCCTTGAGCTACTGAAACTGAAACTGAAACTCAGTGACACATCATATAATTGGTACAGAGCCAGACTGAGGCAGCTTCATCGCCAGTGACTGTTCTATGATTTGTGTGGCTCAGTGTGAATTCGTAAGAGGGTATGAGTGTGTGTGGGGTGGGTTGGGGTGGGGGATTGGTGGGGGCGATGCTATGCATTCTGAGTGAACACGGACACCGTCGCCGAACGTCGTCTACAGTGACCAGAACGGGGCCTTCTCTGCAGTGGCGTCGGAGTGGCCACGTGTAACCCAGGCGCTGGCAGCCATGGCAGTGGTCTTTCCTTGTTGACTGCTCATGTCTGTACTTCGGTCGTGTATAATTTAGTAGTAGCAGTCGTCAGTATAGTCAGGGACTGGCATTTTTGCCTTCAGGCCTCGCGGCCTGTAAACGTCCCCTCTTTGTATCCGGCATCTTTGTTGGCAGTCTGCCTTGCATGCCTCATTTAATGATATTAAAGCAATTATTCGAGTCATCAAATTAATAAAACATGTTGTCAAACTTTGGATCGCAGTCCACTGAGAAAGTTCTTTAAACTGTTAGTATATTTTGCATATTTAACTGAAAGTGGTAGTGAGTTCAACATGTTAACAACACGAACACTGAGCAAAGTTATACGTTTTCTTTTGTTAGTGTAAAATGGTTGAACAAATATTTTTCCCTCGGAATTTCTTCATGCTTGATTGGCGAAGAGTAAAAACATTGTTAGCATCAATGTCCTCAATATTGTTAATGATTTTGTAAGCCAGTCTGTATCGAATCTCCCCTAATCCTTCGTCACTTCAGAGAGTGCACATTAAAACACTTTAATCTTTCTCCATATATCATATTCTGGCTTCCTTCAACATTGAGTAGCTCTTCTTTGACTGAACATTTTCAATAGCTGTGGATTTAGTTCTCCTCGGTCTGTTTAGACGGGGAAAATGGCCGATCTGTAGCCGACCTACTGATGGGATTCAATAGCGATGTTTCTAAATATTGAAAAACGACTCGACGGTTCGTCAAACAACACTGCAGTGGTTGAGAACATACCGTGAGATGCCGTGTGGCTGAACAGCTGATGAAAGACATAGAAGTAAAGCCCACGAAGTGCGGCACTCACAAGCGATGAAATCGCCTGCAGAGAGCAATGTGAACATGTTCGTTGATTTTCTAATGCCGTAAGCAGCGTAGCGCCGGGTATAGCAGTGTGTGTGTGTGTGTGTGTGTGTGTGTCTGTGTGTGTGTCCCAGAGCATGCGTGTGTGTACAGTATGTGTGAGCACGCGTACGTGTGTATGTGTGCATTTCCACATAAGGCTATAGGTGAAATCTTCTTCAAAGCAGTTTTGTGAAAAATCGTCAGTAAAATCTTCAGTTAATTTTATGTCAAATTTTTAGCACATTGTAAATTCAAGTGACAGTTTCGCCAGCTCCGTTCCTTCTCCCCCGGTCTCGCATCAGTTATGCATTAGATTCTTGTCAGTTCTAAGCATTTCCTCAGTTCAAATTTGGTTGTGCATCAGAATAATAATCCGTATATATATACGTGGCAACAATTCTAGGTAGCGTTTACGATACAGTACCCGCTTTCATGATAAGAACACTTGCTGAGAATATAAAATCTTTGTCGATTTGGTTTGCCTGGCCGCCTTGATGGTGAGTGCTTGGTTGGCGGCGGTTTGGACAGGTTAGCTGTCGTTGCTGTATGTTGACTGAATCTAATTCTGTCGGACTCGCTGGTGATCCTGCATGCGAGCAGCTAGATGTTCTTGAAAGAGAACTGAAATCGTCCAGCCAATCGTATAGGCTTTTGAGACACTGAGACAGACAGACAGAAAGAATCACACAGAGATCTGAAGCATCGGGTCATGCGGAATGTGAAACAACAGTAACAGTGACTAACACCAGCAGAAAGAGAGAGTGAGAGAGCAGTGAGGGCGGATGGGAGAGGGGGAAGGTGGGGGGAGGGGGGTCAAGGCCTTCAATTTTCACTTGTGATATGCACTTCATCCAACAAGGGAAATCAGTATGGAGGAAAAAAAAGCAAAACAGTTCATCTAGCAAAAAAAAGACACACTGGTGTGACCTTGACATTTGACCTTTATCTCTACAAAGCACTGATGCTCTGGCTAAAACAAATCATTATATGATACACCATGATGAAGAGAATTGGACGAAAAACCAAAGTTCTATCATGCTTTTACATTTTCCCACTAGACCATGTTGTGATAATGACCTTTGATTTTTTTCTTTTTTACGAGTTTTATGTTCAACATGATCAATCATTGTAGGTTACCACTCAAGTTTGTAGAAGGTCATGTAGAAGACCACATTTCTCTTGCACCAGAAATCGACGTTTCCTATCACTGAATATAAGTCATACTCCAGGTTATGACCTCGACCTTTAACCGCTTAATTTGATTTTTAAAAATAGAGAATATGCTGTAATGTATCCATAACCAGCACAAGACCATGTCTGATCAGAATTGGATGCAAGATATGGCATCCATCTTCTTCGTCTTCTTCTTCTTCTGCGTTCGTGGGCTTCAACTCCTACGTTCACTCGTATATACACGAGTGGGCTTTTACGTGTATGACCGTTTTTACCCCGCCATATAGGCAGCCATACTCCGCTTTCGGGGGTGTGCATGCTGGGTACGTTCTTGTTTCCATAACCCACCGAACGCTGACATGGATTACAGGATCTTTAACGTACGTATTTGATCTTATGCTTGCGTATACACACGAATGGGGTTCAGGCACTGGCAGGTCTGCATATATGTTGACCTGGGAGATCGTAAAAATCTCCACCCTTTACCCACCAGGCGCCGTCACCGTGATTCGAACCCGGGACCCTCAGATCGAAAGTCCAACGCTTTAACCATTCGGCTATGGCGCCCGTCTGCGGCATCCATCAAACAGTTTCTGTTTTGCAAAAATGACCAGGACCCACCCTGTTTATCATGTCATCATAAAAGAGATTAAAGGTTTTATTCCTTCCTTTCATCCTGCCAACTCTGCTTCCCATGCCACCTGTAGCAGCCGAGAAAATGCCGGCATCAACAAAGTTTCCCACTGACACACTCTCCACCTATATAGCCCCCTACGCACACATGACTCAGTCAAAAAACTGACATTCGGTCCAGATGTTTTCAATTATATTTCTTACAGAAAACTGCCAATGACAGGTCGGCGTCAAGACCCCCATCAGAGGGGATGCCGCATTACTTCCGCGTTGTCATTTCAGCCGGTGAGGTTCATTGCCGGTTTTCAAATACATTGTCTTGTCTGGTCATGCCGTCCGGTTTTCAAAGATTCGATACACGCAGGACTGATTTATCCCAACAATCTGCGGCCCATCCTGCATCGTGATGAAACTGAATCAGAACTGAGTCTATAGTAACACTTACAGTCCTATCACCCTCAGTGGCACCTGACACCGAGCGAGTACTTTCCCGAAGAGTTTGCCGCGGTGCCGCCGGCCCGGGCGTTCACCCTGTCGTGACCACCACCACTTCTACTGACTTCCGACAGAAGTTGACCCCTGACGCCCGCTCAGCATCACAGACATGGAAGTGGAGTCTAAGAACTTAATTGAAACGGAGGTTACCACGTGAGCATGGTCACATTGGAATTTGAGAAGTCGCCGCCATATGATATTTTTCAGTAAAACTGATTACAGACGAACATGAGATCCAGACGAACATGAGATTCCCTGCATTGCTAGTTGGCTTATTACGTGGCACGACGGCGCAAAAGACTGAATCCACGACAACATTGAACTGAATCTGTCCCTGGGAAAACTTTGCAGTCAACTATTATATATATAATTAGACTGAGGCGACTGTACTCCGCCGTCCACACCTCCTTTTAAGTAACTGGCAAAATACTTCTTTTTTCTTTTCTTTTTTTTTTCTTTTTTTTTAATAGTTCAAGTTAATTTAATCATAATCGTCTCCAGTGACGGCCGCATGGTACTGAGTAACGTCAGTGATTCTTTGCTGAATAGGACAGCTGCGCTGTAATCATCATAGTGTCTGGAAGATGTCAGACATTGGAGCCGGCCGGGCCGGTGATGGCAGGATGCTGCCCAGCCTGAAAATGAAAAATGCACTGACTTGACTTGGGAGAGACCTGCGGGGAGTGGGGGTGGCCGGTGGGGGTGGAGAGAGACTGACGGAGAGAGATTCAGTGAGATTGGGGGCATGGGGGGCGTGGGTGGGGGGAGGGGGGGATCAGGGGTTGACCACAGTGGCCTGGATGCCGAGACGAGACCGACTGAGTCAACTATAGCAAAAGTCCTGAAAAGTTTAACCTACACTGCTTGACTGAAAACAATCGAGACAAGAGAGGCAAGGCCTTCAAGACTCACTTGTGATACACTTAAAAAAAAAAAAAAAAAAAAAATCTAATCTTTAAAATGTGTTCTGTATTTGTTATTATAAAGCTTCGGGTTAAAAAAAAACAAAAACAAGACAGGCAAGGCCTTCAAGACTCACTTGTGATACACTTTTAAAAAATCCAAGCTTTTTATGTATTGAGTATAATTTCAAAATGTAATGTTTAAGATGAGAAAGATCAGTCAAAGCAAATTAAGTCCCCTAGCATTAATTACAGAGTAATTTCCCTTTTTTACTATCTGCACCAAAACGTTTGCAAAATAAATAAAACTTCCATGCTTAGCAAAAGAAGTTCCTGTTTGAACAAAAAATGATCATAATGACCGCTCTTGTTGTTGGGTCAGAATATCAGATCAAAGTGCCAAGTTTACAGAATACAAAAAATATAAATATAACAGTAAATGCAATTAATAATTAGGCTTCATTTTTTATTTTTTTGTGCCCATCCCAGAGGTGCAATATTGTTTTAAAAAGGATGACTGGAAAGAACTGAATTTTTCCTATTTTTATGCCAAATTTGGTGTCAACTGACAAAGTATTTGCAGAGAAAATGTCAATGTTAAAGTTTACCACGGACACACAGACACACACACACAGACAACCGAACACACCGGGTTAAAACATAGACTCACTTTGTTTACACAAGTGAGTCAAAAAAGTCCTAACCAGATTCGAACACCGTGTGTTCGAGTGAGAAGAAACTGTCTTACCCATTACACTATCGTGGCTCCTTAACTGACGTTCTAAAATTAAATATTTGAACATACTTTTGTAAAGGGCGATAAATCAATTGTGGTGTTCGCAGTGAGAACGCTGTTTACATCATATTATTCTGGTGTATCTTGGGCATTCAAAAAATCTTTAAGGGCAATAAAAAATTCTTTTTAAGTCCGCGGTAAAGGAGATGTGGCTATCACCGCAATCACACTGCAACATTTAGCCGTTTTCTCTAATGAGATCTAGATAGATGTACAAGTTTAGTTACACCCGCCGGGAATGTAGTATGACACGGTCGATTCAATTTCTCTTTTATGTTCATTCTTGTTTTACAGTTTTAAAGTTGATATGAAAATTTAGTATTTTGTTAAACTAATAACATGTAGAGCCAAGTACAAGTACTTCTAAACGTCGTATGAAGTGAAAAGGACTTCATTTTGAGGAAAGTCAAGGCTGGAAATTTTTTCGTTTCATCAATTCAAGGGTATTAACTTGCATGGTTTACAATTTTTAACTGTGAATTCCGACTGATTCTGTGGATATTTTTATGGCAGTTTGGGGCATAATCCAGTAAGTGATGAGGTGTTCACAAATCTTTCTCTGAATAAATATTTAACGGTCTCCTTCTCCAACTTTCCATCACATGTTATCATGTACTGTCGATTGAATATAGAATTGAACAGGCAGGTCAACAACTTGAAACAAAATGGCGTCGTTCGCGTTTGCGAAGAATATGAGCACACGCTTTGAATGTGTATAAATGTGTACACAACTGATTTTTGCCCATGACCTTCAGGGCTCAGCCAATAGATCTATAAAGTCCACTCGTGTATTGATTTTAGTATTTTCCAAAAAAGACCACTTGGGCGAATGAACATAATGAAAGCCCTGTACATTGAGAGTAAAACACACAAGCTTTTTATGTATTGAGTATAATTTCAAAATGTAATGTTTAAGATGAGAAAGATCAGTTTAAAGCAAATTAAGTCCCCTAGCATTAATTACAGATTAATTTCCCTTTTTTACTCTCTGCACCAAAACATTTGCAAAATAAATAAAACTTCCATGCTTAGCAAAAGAAGTTCCTGTTTGGCAGAACAAAAAAAAATGATAATAATGACTGCTCTTCTTGTTGTATCAGAATATCAGATCAAAGTGCCAAGTTTTGAGAATAAAAAAATATAAATATAACAGTAAATGCAGTTTGCATATAATTTGGCTTCGGTTTTATTTTTTGTGCCCATCCCAGAGGTGCAATATTGTTTTAAACAAGATGACTGGAAAGAACTGAATTTTTCCTATTCAGTTTTATGCCTAATTTGGTGTCAACTGACAAAGTGAGGAATAGTTAACTTGGTGATATTGAAGTGAAAATACAATATGGCCTACGGAAGGAGCCTGGTGGGGCTTGGCAGGCCGAGAGGTGGGGGCCGGTGTTCTGCTGCAGCCGGTAAAGACCAGCCGTGTCGACTCGGAGTCGAAATGCAAAGCGGCGGAGCGTATTTTTGACATGATGAACGTGCGTACGTGTTCTGCTCTTTGTCATCATTGGTAAGTAAAGTAACCTTCTGAGTCATTTGAAAACCGGTTCACCCCATCTGCAGTCAGCATTAATATTGGCAATATCAGTCAAAATCGTCACAGGTGTGCGGTGTTTTCACGCCGGACACGGAACAACAGAATCACATCAGACATACAAACACCATGGCAGTTGGGAAGAAAACAAATAAAAAAACAAACAAGAACCAATTATTTTTTTACCACGATGGCCATATCATAATGTATATTCATAGGCCTTTCCAAATTCTGTTCATTTCGTCTGTAATTAAAAAGTGCGCACTGGGGGAATGAGAGGCCAGAACAAACGCGAGTAATACAAGGTCCGCTTAAAACTATGACTGAACAATTAAGCTGCATCTGTAACAAATGTATGTTGTCCATCCCACAGTCTTTCCCTCTCTGTAGCCAAGGAATGTTTGATAAAGACAAGAGAGTAATCGTGAAGATACACTCATAAAACCCAAAACGCAATGTACCAATCACCCCAATCTGTTTTCAGTCCAGATCTGCAAAATATCATGAAAGGTGATGGTCATGTGATCATGTTTAGGCTGTTCCATTCTTTGAAAAAATTGACTGAATCGTTGAATGTCATCGGCTTTTTCATATGCACGCACAAATATAGGACATTAAGTATGCTCAGAACATGTGTAAAACATCCATTTAAGGTACTGTGTGTAATATATGGACAAAAGTTTATATGTTGAATAAAACAGAAACGAAACGTATTACCGATTAGTTGCCCATGCACATGTAAGAGAAGAGCTACCAAAATGGCGTCCCATGTGTTCCCATAGCCGGTGTTTGAGGAAACGCATTTATCGACCGATCATTCCTTCGTGGCTTGTTGGACGAAGAATTTGGAGAGGAATTTGAGGTGCTTAAGTGTAATATTTTGTACATGCATCGATATTTTGTTTTATGCATTTTTGCAAATTATAGTGATGGGTTTGCCTTGCAGGTTCATAACAATCTCACGGTCTTTGGCGCGTATTTCACCGTTTGGTGACGCGACTTTTTCTCGATGCTCATTTACGTTGTCTCTGTTCAGCCAGACTTTGTCCTGTGGTCGTTGAGACGCTACTGTTTTCTCTAGCTAATGCTGTTACTGTTGTGCAGTGATTCGCTACAAGACATTAGCCATTTCAGTAACGCGAACATCAACGATCGCTGTCTGCGATTTTATCTGCATCTGTCATTCTGTCATGTTTTTCATTTGAACTCCCGAGACAGCTATCTATAGGTATTTCCCCCCCTCCTTTTCCTGGGCCTTATTTTCTAAGTGGTCTTGGTTTTTGGAAAAGTCCCTTGATTTAAGTAAACGAATATATAACACCAACGGGTTGGACTGTTTACAAATAAGATGCTTTCTTCACAGCCAAGACCGGTCGTTCTCTTTGTACGCGGTAGTGGCCCCTGAAAATATTCCATCGCAGCAATACTGCAGGAAAGGTAAATAATTTTACAGTGCTGGTGAAAAAATGAAAGAAAACGTTATCAAGCTTGGCTGTATGATAAATGAGTGGAGTGCAATTTTTGCTTTTACAAGTTTAAAATATTACTTTAAAAAAAATTCTGAGAAGTGAGGAATCGCTCAGTAATAGTATTCCTTTTGTTCAGAAGTAATTTTAGAAGAAAGAAACATACTGGCTCGCAGTAAACACTTTAAAGTATTGAGGTTATTTTGCTATGGTATGATAATAGATGTAAATATCAATCAAGCCAACTTTTGCGATGTGGGATTTTGTGTATTTTATCTCATAAATGCCATTAAAAATCTGGTCTTTTATCTTAAAGTGCAGACATCCCCCACTTTTTAACCCTTTCGCTGCCAGGAAAATAAGATTTAAGTGAAATCTATTTGCCAGGGTTTTTTCCAAAAATTTTCCAAAAATTCTGTGCTCTTTGTTATTGGAGAAAGACCCATAAAAGCTTACATTTTTTGAAAGGTAAATGAATAAAGAATACAAAACACATGCTGTTTTCCCATTTTATATATTTTTAGTGACATGCTTTTGTTTTGCAATCAGAGTTTTGATTTTGTCACATTTTCAGCTTGTTCATTACAAACATTAGTCAGGTAATTTGCACTAAAATATATTTTCTGGACAAATGGATATCTGCAAACACAAAATCATACAAGAACAAATATTTTTTTTTTTTTTAAAAGAGATAGATACACAATGCATTGTGACTTCTCCAAGTGATAAGATGGATGTGAGGCCACGCCCCCTCAGTCTCCACCCCCATCCCCTCTTCACCCCTCTCACATGGTCACTTAATCCAGTTCTCATCAGACCGTGTTGGCCGAGTGCCAAGAATATCATAACTAATTCGGTCATGTTCTGTCGTCTGCTAACATCTGTACAGCCGGCATCACTCACTGAGTCGCATCTTGGCCACTCTTGATTGCTCCCTTTATTTTCTATCAAATCATTCTATAAATGTTCATCACTGTCTTCTCCTTTGAATTTACGCTTCAATTCTGTCTGAGCATCAGCTAAAGAAAGAAATCTTGGTTGATTTAGTTCGTCACGATCACGTCTTGAGCACGGCGTCAGTCCAACATTTTGTTGAGCGAGCGAGGAGAGAAGTCAGGCAAACACTGGGACAGTGACCCAACCAAAACGTTCAAATAAAGGACTGTTTCATGACGTAGATAGGGTTTCTAGCTATGAATAGAATCTAGAGAGATTCCCCAGGGTAAAGCTACCACTATTTTTGTCATCGAAGTGAATACAAACCAGGGAAAAGTCAGAATATTTTGATGGCGAGTTATCTCATCATTGTGGCAGCGAAGCATACAGCCTTGCCATGATGAGTTATCTTGTCATATAGGCAGCCTAGGGGTTAAGATGTGAGTTTCTACTGCTGGCCCTTTTCCTCCTTCACTTTAGGCCTACTCAGCCTCCTTTGTGAGAGCAGACCAGTGGAAGATCTGTGTTGATTAAGAAGCGAACTATCTTACCATTTCAGCAGTCCCCTTGATCCTCAATTCCTCTGTTGAGATTTGTTTTCCTCCATGACTGTGGTTATGAATATTTGGGGTAGAATATTATCCGCTTTGGAGATTTCTTGTGAGTTTCTGGAAGTTTTGTGCTTTTAAAACATAAATATTTGTTGTTTTTCCCCTTTATTTCATGTCTCACGATGCCTTCTTTCCCAATTCCACCCTTGTACATTTGATAGTATTTTGATTTTTCATCAAAAGCATTTAAAATAGCATGCTTTGCCATTGAAGATTCTTGCTATATTGTATCACTGTCAAGGAGCAAGGTGGAAGAATGGTGAAGATGCTCATATACCAATACAGTGTCTGAGGGTCTGGGTTTGACTCCTGCTCTTGCCCTTACTTTTAAGTTTGATTAGAAAATCAAACTGAGCATCAAGTCATTTGGATGAAATGATAAACCAGGTCCTGTGTGGAGCACACACTTAACGCACTGGAAAAAAAAACACCACAGCAACAAAAGTGTTGTCCTCTGGCAAAATCTTGGAAAAGAAATCCGCTCTGACAGGCACACAAATATTATTGCATGCACTCAAGGCCTGACAAGCACATTGGGTTATGCAGCTGTCAGGCATCTACCTAGCAGATGTGGTGTAACAAATATGGATTTGTCCAAATGCAGCGACGTTTCCTTGAGAAACTGAAACTTTTACTGTCCTGGGTTCGGAGTGAGATCATAATAACAATGGTCAGTGGGGTAAAAACGGTCATACACGTAAAAGCCCACTCGTGTGCATACGAGTGAACGCAGAAGAAAAAGAAGAAGATTGGTCATATTCTTTCAGAGATCAGGTTGGGTTCAATAGACAATAGGTCATATGACCGGAAGAACATAAAATCAATAGGTCATTTTGAAAATCAATAGGTCAAATATCACCCGTCCCGGGCTTTTTCAAACTTTAATAATGCACAAATGAAAGGAAAAT
>JAAQRG010299555.1:0-10000 GCA_011634625.1 Babylonia areolata
ATAAGGAAGGGAACAATAATACTCCACCACAGCAACAGCACCACATTTCCATTGTTTATTTTCTGTGTACTGGTAATGGTTTTGGGTGTTGGGTCCACATTGTTGAGGAGTGGTCCACACCTCCCTGTGCCGAGCGCTGGACACAGCGGGTGTGAGTTCGCAGCCCTGATGTCCGTAGAAAGGCTGTGGGATCCTGTACATCTACCACAATGTTACTTTAGTTCATTCCGGTGTGCATCCGATATTTTGTGTTGTGTTTTCTATTAGATGTTCTGTCCGTAGTGTGGGTAGGTTTGTGATGATCATTGTTAGCATTATAGTTATTGATGTAAAAGAGCCCATGGCAAAAGAATGCTTGTCTCTTGTCAAAATTCTATGAAAGATCCACTTGGAAAGTAAAATAAATACGTTCGCAGTCAAAAAAAAAAAAAAGAGAGAGAGAGAATGCGAGTGGCATTACACTGTAGTGACAAGCTCTCCCAGGGGAGAGCAGCCTGAATTTTACACAGATAATTCTGTTGTGATAAACAGAAAGACAAAATAATACAGTTCAATACAATTTCATTCAGTACAATACAATACAGCTTGGAGACTAGGGAAATTAGTAACAAATTGAGGGTGAGATTGCAGGATTGTATGAGATTGCGTCAAGGTTCGAAAAATTGAGCGCAATGTCTTGGAAGATTGTTTTAACATATGTAAACATTTATGTGCAATGTCCTTTTGACAGTGCTTCTGAACTGGTAAGCTATTGGATGCAATGTCTCATGAGACCAGGGTTCTGAGTTGGTACGATATCGAGTGCAAGGTTGCGAAACCTTATGAGATTTTTTTTCAAAAAATAGTTATTGTGTGCTTAACAAATTATCATATACAGTTTGATACTGTTTTAATTTATTTGATAAACAAATCTTGTGTCTTGCATGGTGATTTTTTTTACCACTGCAATTTGTGTGTGTGCTTGTGTATGTGTGCATGCATGCATGCTTTTCATTCCATCATTGCCTAGTATGATTCAAGTTTTTCAGAGGGAACAATAATGAGTGTTCATGAATTTTATTTGTAGATATGCTTTAGAGTTGAACATGTATATAAATTTACCTCTAATATTTGAGTTGTGATCACAGACAAACCAAATTTCTTTTGATTACATTCCTAGATCCCGTAAGTTGAGTTCTGTAATGTGTGCTTAAGAGTGTGGCATAAACCAGCAGCTTACAAGACTGCACAGGAAAATGTACTTCAAATAACAATGAATTTTGAGCTTACTTGATACTAAAGAGAAAAGCCAGGAATACATTTTCTGAGTCTGCCAAACCCAAGACAGGAAGGAAACTGCCTGCAAAGCCTTGGGGTGTGGGACTTGTTGCAGTGGGCTCTGCAACGCATCACCTTTCTTTGAGGATGATTTCTTGCCCTTTTTGTGTGTAATTTTTTCATCTTGTTGTTTGATAAGCATTTAGGGGAAAGGTGTGTGCATTTTTGTTGTTTGTTTTGTTTGTTTTTTTTGGGGGGGGGGTTGTTGTTTTTTTAGTGCTATCTTGCTATTTTTTTTTTAACCCAATGTCATATTTTGTCATATTTTTTTCTTTAAAAAAATGATTTTTTTTTTTTTTTCCCCCACACATTCACTGTCTTTTGTTCAAAAGTGATCTGCAAGTTTTATTCCTTCATGGGGGTTGTATGCATTCGATGTCCTTTTTTTGTGATTGAATCATGTTATCAACTTGGTTTTGGACCTCATGTTCATGTTCCTTCCAAACTCCTCCTCTGGCTCAACGTTGTGGGCACAAGAAAGAAAGGAAACTGCCTGCAAAGCCTTAGGCTGTGGGACTTGTTGCAGTGGGCTCTGCAAGACATCACTTTCCTTTTTTTTTTTATGCTGCTTTTATATTAATGGTAAGTACTGTGGCACTGTAGGTCAGGTGCTGGACTGATCCAGTGTTCACCAGTGATCGGGGTTCAAGTCCCCGTTTTGGCATGTAGGTGTGTCCTTGGGAAAGGCACATCACTCCCAAGTTTTCTCCACACCTGCCAGGTGTTAACAGGTACCTGACTGATTGGGAAAAATTAAAACAGTGACAGGAGAGGATTCGGCCCCCAACTTTCTAGGCTGAGCCCTGGACACAGTGGACACAAATTCTACCCCCCGACAGCCGTAAAAAGCTATAGGATCCTTCACCTTGTTGAATACATACCGGGGGCATATATAACATAGATATATAGATATCATCAGCCTTTGACTTTCTGTGTTGCATTTCAAAAGAAAAAGAGGGAAGGTTTAGATCACATGGTTGAATGGACATTCCTTCCTATGATCTGTCATGTCATGACATTCCTTCCTATGATCTGTCATGTCATAACATTCCTTCCTGATGATCTGTCATGTCGTGACCTTCCTTCCTGATGATCTGTCATGTCACGACATTCCTTCCTGATGATCTGTCATGTCACGACATTCCTTCCTGATGATCTGTCATGTCATGACATTCCTTCCTGATGATCTGTCATGTCATGACATTCCTTCCTGATGATCTGTCATGTCACGACATTCCTTCCTGATGATCTGTCATGTCATGACATTCCTTCCTGATGATCTGTCATGTCATGACATTCCTTCCTGATGATCTGTCATGTCACGACATTCCTTCCTGATGATCTGTCATGTCATGACATTCCTTCCTGATGATCTGTCATGTCATGACATTCCTTCCTGATGATCTGTCATGTCACGACATTCCTTCCTGATGATCTGTCATGTCATGACATTCCTTCCTGATGATCTGTCATGTCATGACATTCCTTCCTGATGATCTGTCATGTCACGACATTCCTTCCTGATGATCTGTCATGTCATGACATTCCTTCCTGATGATCTGTCATGTCATGACATTCCTTCCTGATCTGTCATGTCATGAAGTATGTTCCTATGATCTGTCATGTCCACCAGCACAGCGTGCATGTTGCTGTGTCCCGTCATTCCTCACTGTCAGACATGGACGCAGAACAAAGTGAGCCCATTCATTGTACGTTCACACTTGTGTGCCGTCAAATCAGCAGTGCATGTTTCTGCACGCTGTTGTTCTTCGAATGAGTGATGCAGATTTTGTGGTCGATTATTTGTGCTTCTATATATTTGGCTTTGGTTTGGTGTCAGTTGCGAGGCTTTGGGTAATTTTTATTATTTTTTTTTTTTTTACAAACTTGTTTATCATGGGTTTCTTATAGAAAATGTGTTTTTCTTATTTTATTATTCTCAAGTGAATATATTGATTTGTATAATCTTTATTGTTTTTTCTAATGTCCGTCATCTTTTCAACTGTTCATGTTTTTTTGTTGTTGTTTTTTCTAGTCTTTTTCTTTAATGATCTGACATGTTTTTGTTGGATTGTGTATGTGTAGATAAGTTGGAGTTACATAATCAAAATTGCAGGTACAGTGATTATTAGACAGTGATAAAACTGGTCTATTTTGTACTGTTTTTCTTTGGTACATTCTTTAATTTTTATTCACAAAGGAATAAGGGAGCACATGGGTCAATGTATACTGATGAGCAGGAATTCTGTATGCATGAGGGGTATTGTTTGGAATGTAATTGGTGTAAAGAGATGTAACAAAGATTTTTAAAAAGGAGATTTTCCCACTGAATATTCATTGCCACTGATGTGATGGGGTGAGGTGTTAGTCATGGTAGAGTTTACAGTGATATCATTTGGTCGTTTTGCCTCGGTTGATTATGTCACCGTTCATTTGTTGTCTTTAATATCTATCCACAATTCTCATTTTAGACATGTGTTATTGGTTGTATTACTGTATTACCATTTTATTGTTGCGTTTGTGTGAGTGTTCACATCCATGTGTGCGCAAACACACAAACACATGTTAATCACACACAAGTTGCGTTGTTCACAGTTTGGATACTGTTTTCCTGTCTAACCATGTCAAACACACACAATGATTCATTCATCACACGCGTTCATCAACTGTCAAAGCTCAGCTCCTTTTTAATGCCTTCAGCATGCTCTCCAAGACTTTGCAGTCGCTTAGACTTTTCGTCCAACCTTTGATATTTTCAATATTCTTCCCCTCTTTGAAATCCCTCAGCAGAAATGATGAATCTGTTGAACCTCCCCCAAGCCCCTTCCCACTCAAAAGAAAAATAGATAAATAAATAAATAAATCACAACACAGAACTGGCATTGTCTTCTGGTTTAACTCTCTTGCATTCACATTTCACACAGAAACTCTTCAAAGTGTATGGCGGTGGCTGGAATGAGTACAAGAGGGTTAAGTTCCTTTGTTGCTGAGAGTGGCAGATGCAAAAAGCAGGAATGCTGTCTTGCCATGTCAGTACAAACGTTCAATGCGTATTCAAAAACACACAGTGTGAACATCCATCTTTCTCTGAGTTCAAGGAAATTGCAAGAGCAAAGATGCGTCTTTCCTGATTGATTTCACATTTGACATTGTTGCTAATAGGATTAAACAACAGAGTGGTGACTCTCTCCATTTTAACGGTTCACAAATTAAGTCAGTGCTGCTTATGCTACTGACTTTGCCAGCAAACAGGTGAACAAAAGGTACACTGTTGCAAATAGTCCTTCTGACAGCATACGGTGCTATCAGAAGTGCCCATTTCCTCACTGACTGAAGAATAATGTGAGTGGTTTAGGATGCCTCGTTGTGCGTGATTTGTCACCATGAACATGTATTTTTTGGTTCAGTCATACAAGCATGGTCAGTGCATGCTCAGAACAACCCCTGCTGTCTTTCAACACTTTGCTCAAGACACACCTGTGTCAGCGTTCCTGGTGTGGATAGTGCATGTCAGTGTGCAATGATCTGTCACATGTCGGTGATCTGTTGCATGTCAGTATGCGCTGATCTGTCGCATGTCAGTGATCTGCCGCATGTCAGTATGCGCTGATCTGTTACATGTCAGTGATCTGTTACACGTCAGTGATCTGTCGCATGTCAGTGTGCATTGATCTATCATATGTCAGAGTGCGCTGATCTGTCGCATGTCAGTGTGCAGTAATCTGTCACATGTCGGTGTGCAGTGATCTGTCACATGTCAGTATGCAGTGATGGGATGCAGTGACTTTTGCCTCTGACAGATTGAAATGATCGCCCAGTCACAGCATTTGGTGTTTTCTCTTTTGAAAGCAACATACTTTGACTACTCTGTTGATAGCTTAGAACAGAAAATATTCCCATAGTGATCATCAGAAAGGCATGTAGTCAGACTCGAAACAATTTCTTTCAATGCGCAGTCTCCTGTAGTGGTCACTGGTAAATTTGGTCTCCAATATTAGTCTCTCTCTTACACGCACACACACACTTACGAAAACACACAGAGGCACTGGTCATCTTTCACAACCAATAACAATCTCACTGAACATAACTGTATCTAAGGTCTGTGATTTCACTGGATACATGTCCTATTTCACACAGGGTTTGTAACTTTGTCAGGGGTAACTGCCCTTTTTTTTTTCCTGGAAAGATTAATGTTGTGGCAATATTTGTGTGTGATATTAAAATGCTTTTTTTTTTTTTTTTTAAACTATTGTTAGTAGTTAGTGTGATCTTCATTCCTTTTTTTTTTTCACTGAAGTATATCATGATCACTTTGTGAATATGAATCGCATTCCATTGCTTTAAATTCCTTCTCCAACAGAGTGTTGGATGGAGTGCGTTCCTTACTGAAAGACTGTCAACTGACTCCCACCAGAACGACACAGATCTGTTTATTTATCCGACATTGCTACAGGAAATGCCTGACATTCTCAGAAGTGCATCGTGCCCCCTGATTCAAGTGTAAATAATTTTTTGTTAGTTTTAAGTGGATTTTATTCTGGGTGCACGTTTCCCTATCATTCTGTGGCACGCTAATGGTAAATATGTCGATATCAGCTACTTCGCAAAGACTTCAAACAGGTCTGGTTAATCAGTGAAGTTTATTTACAAAAGAATAAAACGGATAGATTTGTATTCCATTTGTGTTCCATTTTCGTCATCGTCTTTTAAATGGTTCTTCAAATGAGCTTGTGTGGTTCTGACATGAAACAAATTGGATTTTACAGCAACGCCAGCTTTGTATGGGTGGTTAATTTATTTCAGCATTCCATGATTGATGTGGGGGGAGGGAGCTCAGAACTGATGTACTGTGTTGGTAGTTTGGTACTTGGTATGGTCAATAAAGTAAAGATCTGCTGAATCCTGGCTGACTGTCTGCTCTTTGCAGATTTTTTTTTTTTTTTTTAAATTTTCCGTGTGTGTGTGTGTGTGTGTGCTTGTGCTTATTATTATTTTTTTTTTTATAATAAGGTTTAACAATATAACTTCTTGGTGACTTAAAACTTTTGTTTTCAGCTAGTCAAAAACCAAACAAACAAGGACCTTACAATGCCAAGCTCTTGAAGTATAAAACTCAGACATAGAATGCACACATACAACTTCGTGAAAGATAGTGTTATAAAACTGGTAAACAATTTATCCAAATGTGTGCATTTGAGAACCCATTAAATGCTTCATTTCAGATTAGCAGAAACATTTTTATACACCTTCACTGTAGAATTTTGGGAGTACAGGTTTCGCTAACTTATCAAATACCATGCCAGTCACAAAACATGTAATTCCAACAAATCTGCTTTCTGAGTCAAAACTATTATCTGGTTTAGTAGCCCTGGAAGTGGAAAAAAAAAAAAAAGCTTTGATAATTGTTTTGATTTGAAAACTCATTTAGGTAAGAATTCCTTATGAAAAAATGGATTAAAAAAACAACACAAAAAACAAATTGGAATGGTCATTGCACTACAAAAAAAAAAAGAAGAAAAAGAGAAAAGTCATTAAAAAAACCGATAATGAGCTCAATAAAAATACAACAGTAAAAATGACAGGACTGAAGTTTGTTTTCCGTTTCAAGAATCCTAAAAATCAAAGAATAAGACCACTTGCACAAACCAAATTTGTTTTCTGTTTTATTAAAAGACACTGAATGAGAACAACATGGAGAAAACAAAACACCATTATGCACAAATGTTAAACAATCTGACCAACATTTTGACAAATGTAAATACCACAACACCGAGATTCTAATACATGAACATAACATTAATATTTCTGAACATTTCACATGAAGAAATAAAGATATTTTGAAGGTTGTCATATAATTCAGTCAGTCACATGAGATGAGTGGGAGGGAAGATATAGTAAAGTCTATCACATAGTTCATAACCATATAAAGAAAAATATGTTATCTTCAAGACTGTCACATACTTCACAATCACATTTTTTATATACGTATTGATACATGGCAAAATTTACAGAACTTGAGGCAAAGCACTTGAGTTTCACAAGACTCAACAAATATTCTTTATTTCACAGCAAAGATCTCTTAGTAGACATCTGGAGAAGGGGGGGGGTGTGTGTGTGTCTGTTGTATGTATGTCTGTTGTGTGTATGTGTGTGCGCACGAGTATATGTGTTGTGTGCGTGTGAGTGTGTGTGTGCATGTAGCTACAATGTAGTTCAGAGATGCATTTTATTTCGGTTTTGAAGGAAACATCCATGCTGATGCATGCAGATGTAAAAAAAACAACAACAATAAATTATACCAGATTATGACGGAGATTCATCTCGGTTTACACACACAAGGCAAATACAAAAAACCCACACCATCTTCAACAACACAGAAAGTTACACACATGATATGCTTTGTTTACACAGATGCTATGTCCCAATCACAAAGGACAGTACCACATAATCAACATTACATGATATGTTTGTTTATAAAACCAAATGTTCTGATCAACCACATAATCAACATTACATGATATGTTTGTTTATAAAACCAAATGTTCTGATCAACAGAAAGCTGTTTAGAAAATCAATGTACATGATATGTTTGTTTATATAACCAAATGTCCTCATAATTATCAAGATGTTTAATTAAAAAATCAACGTACATGATATGTTAATGTTTATATAACCAAATGTCCTCATAATTACCATGCTGCTTAGAGAGGGATGCTACAATGTTACTGTGATTTTGATCACAGGTGTTTGCAATAATAATAAAGATAATGATTACGATAATAATAACTGATAATAATAATGATAACAGCAATAATAATAATAATAATGAAAGACATACATAGTGCATTTCACAAACTAAAATCAGACTCAATGCGATGATAATCACCCATTCATACACAGCCACACCCCAAAAACGACGAACCATACTCAACCATAAAACACAAGCACCCATGAACAGAAATCAGCTCAAATTAATTAATGGTTGAAAAAAGAAAAATTCACAAAATCGTCCCGCAGAACAGTCGAGTTTTTACCTGGAATCTTTTTTTAACTGATTAATTGAAAGCATATCCAGTCTGCAGCACAAAACACTACAGAGAAAGCAAGTTAACATTAACTGAAAAGTCACCACAAAGAAAAATAATCAGAGACAAAAGTACTGACTTCGGACAGGAGAGGCCAGTTCAGAAAATTATCATAAAATAACGTTTTAAATGGTCACCATTCAAAATGATCAAACATGTCTCCTTATTCCAACATGATCAGATATGTGTGTGCGTGCGCGTGTGTGTGTGTATGCGTGTGTGTGTAATTTTTTAATTATATCTATCACAGAGAGAGACAGACAGACTGGTATATTTATATAAATACATCTATACAGATAATATAGATATATAGATACAGATATATGTAGACTTATATACATAGTGTATTTGTGTACATATAATAATAATAATAAAATTAGGGGAAATAATAAATTGATTAATAGGATATATATAGATAGATAGATAGATAGACAGACAGACAGATACTGTACGGATAAGTAGACTTGTATGTATATGATACTGAATAACCTACTCCAGAAAAAATACGACTACCATTTTCTGAAGCAACCAAGCCAAACAAACTATCAGATTGATGTGAACCTTTTCACACAGTATAGATCTATTAGTGAACACGCTTCTGGACAACACAGTCAAGTCTGCCAGGTGGCAGTATCACCACAGACGTCCAATTATCACAAACATTTTTTTCGGCATGAAACCACCAGTCTCGAAAACTTTGCACACAGACAAAATCAAGTCTGCACACAAAAAGCTGTACACAAACTGAACCTCGAAGTTTTTGTCTACTTTTCCCTCATCTTTGGTTCGTCTGAGGATTATTATTTTATTTTGTGAAATTAATCTCAAGTGTTGCTGCCTCACAGTTAAGCATTCCTTTCATGCCTAATGCTTAGCGTGTTCCTTGTTGTATCACATGTTGGATAACAGTGTGTGTGTGGGTGTGTGTGTGTATGTGTGTGTGCACGCGCGCGCGTGCCTGTGGTATTGACAGCGGTGGCAGTGAAATCACTTAGATCAACAATGGCAGCTCGAATCACACGCCAACAATCTACACAACAAAAAACTGGAATGTTCACAACATAGAACACCCCCCCCCTCCACCCTCCCCCAGCCCTCCCAACTCCCCCTCCCACTCCCCTATAGTGTACCCACAAACCCCACAGCTTCAGACGCCCGCCAGCTGCCGTGGTGCCGGTCTACTCCTCTTTGGGTTTGAGGGCGGACATCTCGCTGGACAGAATCTGGGTTACCTTAATGCAGCGCTGCGCCTCTGGAATGTTCATCTTGCTCAGGGCCAGCTCTGCTGCCTCTCGCACCGTTGATATCGGGTCGTTGCGCCTGGAACAGTGAAAAGAGAGATGATAGGAAGAGGCCAACATATATATAGATAGAAACGAACGAAACGACACAAAATTTTATTTTACCAGGGTAATGAAATAAGCAAAGTACACATGCTTTATTCCAGCCAGCCCTGGAAAGCTGTGTATGTAGATATATAGATAGATATGAAATGAAAGAACAACCACACCAGGTCAGTAAAGAACTTTTTTTTTTAAACTACAGTAAAAAGAAGGAACTCTATCCATACAAAAAAGGTCCATAACTTCGAGTCAAAG
>JAAQRG010299555.1:12500-15023 GCA_011634625.1 Babylonia areolata
CCCTTGCAAAATCCATGTTCTCACCTTGCATGACACTGGTACCAGACTCCCCACCACAAACACAACACTTCCCCCCCCCCCCACCCCACCCCACCCCAAACAGCAAATAACATTAACACGCACACTGACCTGCATGTGCCAAAGCAATGGCAGCCACAGCACGAATGTTGGCGTCCTCATCTCTCAACAGATCCACCAAACCGCTGACGATCACGGGGAATGTGAACTTCCCTGCACGCACACAGTGTGATGATGACGATGATGATGATGATGTGAGTGCTTATCTAACGTCCATCCTCAGCTGGAGACCAAGCTCTAAGCGCTTTACAAACACAGAGTCATTTGCACAACATGCTCCTTACCTGGGTAGAGCTGACTGACGACTGCCGTTTGGGCGCTTGTCGTTCGTTTCTTCTGTCATTCAATCAGTCATGCACACATACACACACACACACACAGACATGTAACATTTTATGTGTATGACCGTTTTGTTCATTTATCCCGTCATGTCAGTGTCAGTAGTTCCACAAGACGGGCGCAACAGCTGGGAGGTTAAAGTGTTGGACATTCAACCTGAGGGTGCTGGTTTCAAATCACAGTCATGGCACCTGGTGGGTCTGAAGGGTGGAGATTTTTCCGATCTCCCAGGTCAACATATGTGCAGACCTGCTGTTGCCTGAAGCCCCCTCGTGTGTCTACGCATGCAGAAGATCAAACACGCATGTTAAAGATCCCATAATCCATGTCAGCTTTCGGTGAGTTATGGAAACAAAAATCACCTGGCATGCATCCCCCTGTAAACAGAGTATGGCTGCCAACATGGTGGGGTAAAAATGGTCACACATGCAAATGACCCGAAGTGAACGTGGGAGTCACAGCCCATAAACAAAGAGGAAGTACGAAGAAGTAGTTTCACGAATCACTGACAAAGCAACCAGACAAATTTCATTACAACTGATGTGATCACTTTTCATGCATACATGACGGACATCACATTCACAAATTTCCCTGGTGCCACAGAATTGATGTGATAACATTTGACGACACACACTGCAACAGTCACAAATTTCCCTGGAGGCACACTAACATTATCAATTCATTTTACAATACTGACATTGATAAAGATGTCCCAAGTGGTACAGAATGTAAATACATTTCACTGCAGAAACTCCCCAAGTGGTGAGATATATTATCAATATATCTCAGACTATGCATTATAAAACAGAAGCCTCGCTGGTGACACAGTATGAATAAACAGATGCAGAAACGTCCCTGGTTGTAGAATAGTCAAACATCCTTGTACTGTTCAACATTAACAGATGTGTGTGATCGCATGTGTACACACACACACACACACACACACACACAAACACACACACACAACAAGACAGAGAGAGACATTGAGAGAGAGAGAGAGAGAGAGAGAGAGAGCATAACACACACACACACACACACACACACACACACACACACTGCCTAACGCCCCCACCACCCTGCTCCCCGCTCCCCTCGCCCTCCGCCCCCCCGAAACCATCGTAACAAGCCGTTTATCTGTCGCCATCGCGACAGACGTAACAATGAGTGAAAAACGGGGTGCGCGCCACGCAGCGACCGCCGCAACTGCCGCGCTGATAACACTGTGGTAAACTGCTTTTCCATCCTCCTTCAGTCTCTCTCTCTCTCTCTCTCTCTCTCTCTCTCTCTCTCTCTTCAAACTCATTGCCTTCTTCTTCTTCTTCTTCTTCTGTTTCTTTGCTTGTTCTTGTTGTTTTCGTTCGTCCGTTCTTCTTCTTCTTCGTTTTCGTTTCCTTCTAGTTTCCACTACTGCTTCTTTCAATTCTCCTCCTCGTTCTTCGTTTCCTCCTCCTCCTCCTCTTCTTCTTCTTCTTCTCCTCCTCCTCGTTCTTGTTCTTCTCTTTCTTGTTTTCTTCTTGGTCTTTCTTGTTGTTCTTCTACTTGTTCTTCTTTTATCTATTTCGCCATTACCTCCCTCTCGTCTACCTCCAAAGGACTTGGTGACTAGTCCCAGGAGAGCCACCTCGCGACTGACATGCGAAGAACGCAAGTTAGAGCAGTGGTACCAGTCGAGATTTGCTCCCCCACACCTCCGGTCCCTGTCCCCCCGCCCCCATCTCTCTCTGTCTTTCTCTTTGCCTCCCACCCCCTCTTACCCTCTCCCCATTTTGATCTCTGTCTGTGTGTCTGTCTCTGTGTGTCTGTCTGTCTGTCTGTCTCTTTCTCTCCAGAGGGCCATTTTGATGCCTGTGTGTAAATCTGGGTACTGACAGATCGCGTGACCAAAGCCGTTTGTGGGATGTGTGTTTGTGGAGGAGCTCTGTTGGATTGTGTGTGTGTGTGTGTGTGTGTGTGTGTGTGTGTGTGTGTGTGACCTCACAACAACTTGTAGTGTGGTGGTGGTGGTGATGGTGGTATTGGTTCTGTGATATGGGGAAAAGTGAAAGTGGGTGAAAACTCGCTGCCAGGTGGAGAGAGGGATTAGGAGAGAGGAGGGCGATGGAAGAA
>JAAQRG010299561.1:0-15034 GCA_011634625.1 Babylonia areolata
CCAATAAGTTAGACATATAAATGCCCTCGTTGTTACTGCCAACGGTCGCTTCGATATCTGAGTCGTTTATGGTGGGAACGATTGAAGGTACGTATGGAGATCTGACTTGAAAGTAGGTAGAGAATTTCTCGTTTGTATGTGCACAAGGAGTTAGTTCCATAGGGATACACCTGAAAATGCAAAACTTGTTTTGAACATATCAATGCGGGTGCGTGATAAAATATACTTGTTCGAGCCGTATCGGCATGAGGTTCGGGTAAGCGATTGTAGATATTGTGGTGCCAAGTTATTGTGCACTTTGTATACAAAGAACGCTTTGTTGAATACTAACTCTTTTTGCAATGGAAGGATGTTTAATCTGGCTTGTTTTTCAAAAGTTGACAATGAAGGATCTGGTAAAATTATTTTGGCTGCTCTCTTGTGTAGGGAATTTAGCTTTTTAAGATGAACATCTGCAGCACAGCTCCGGACTACAGATGCGTAATTAATGTGAGAAAGACAGTCAGCGTGGAAGAACATTTTACGAGCATCACTGTCTATGTAAGGCTTGAGCTGATTAAATAAAAAAACGACTGCGTGCCAACCTTTTGAGTTAATGTGTGATTGCCATTTCAGTTCATCATCTATTATGACTCCCAAGACACGGTGCTCGTAGACTTGTTCAATGGAGTTGTCATCGACATTCAAAGTGAGAACAAGTGGATTTTTTTTTTTATGCTTTTGTCTTGGTGCAAGTATCATACTCTCTGTGTTTTTTTTTTTGGGGGGGACTGTTTGTTTGTTGTTGTTGTTTTTTGGATGAAGCGCCATAGAGTTGGATTTGCACCATTTAGAAACATCATTTATGCTCTTCTGAAGAGAATATTGAACTGAAGCAATGCTGACAGCACTGGAATGAAGGGAAGTGTCATCTGCAAAAAGATCACACGAGACTCTTGGGTCTGATATAGCCAAATATGCAGATATATGCAGAATAGAAGTGGTCCAAGAACGGATCCTTCAGGAACTCCAGTTTGAAATGCTTTAGTGGAAGAAGTGTTACCACTAGTAAACACACGTTGTGTTCTCTCTGTAAGGAATGATTCGAAAAGGACAGTGTTGTGGGGTCTCTGAGATACAATGACAGTTTTTAAGTAATATTTTGTGGTCAACAAGATCAAAAGCTTTCTTTAAGTCAAGAAAAACAGCACCTACGATTTCTCTGCGGTTGATGCCAGACAACCATGAATCACACAAACGGACTAATGCTGTTCGACATGAATGACGATGTCGGAAGCCCGACTGCAAAGGATGGAAGAATTTGTGAGTTTCAAGATATTGCATAAGATGTTTGCGAACATGTCTTTCGAGTGGTTTCGATAAAACTGACAGAAGAAAAATGGGTCTGAAGTTGTTGAAATCTGGCGTTTCTTTTGATTTCGGTAATGGGATAACTTTTGCTGTCTTAAGAGCATGGGGAATGACACCCTGTTCGATGCACACGTTGTATATAAATGTTAATGAGAACAACAATGTAAAGAAGTGCGAGTTTCAATAGAGAGGCACTAATTCCATCAGACCCAATAGATTTTTTGTTTCTTACACTGGGAATGAGCGCACCAACTTCGTGAACCGCAAGAAGAGGTATTTCAAAGGAATCCTCTTGCTGAAGTCTGCTTTTACAGAATGTTAAAAGACGGGAAGGCAGATTATAATTTTCCGCGGATAGTGTTTCGCTAGATTTTGTTGACTCCGCCATGTTTAAGAAATGAGTATGGAATTTATCAGGCAACCAGGTGTATTGTTTTGGAGTTTTAACACGAAACTTGTTAGAAATTTCATTAACTGCTTGCCATAATGAGGAAGTATCTTTATTAGTATTTAACATTTTGTTGAAGTATGCTTGTATGCGAATGAGATTTTTTAGTTTGTTAATTTGTTTTATATAGTCTAATTTCATTTTTTTCCATCTCACATTGTTTTTGTTTTTTGACATCCTCTGGAAGATGTTCTAAATTTTCTTTCTCTTGTCGTTTAGTTTCACATCTCACGTTGTTTTTGTTTTTTGACATCCTCTGGAAGATGTTCTAAATTTTCTTTCTCTTGTCGTTTAGTTTCACATCTCACGTTGTTTTTGTTTTGACATCCTCTGGAAGATGTTCTAAATTTTCTTTCTCTTGTCGTTTAGTTTCACATAGAAGGCGATCGCGTTCCTTCATTTCTTTTGTTATTTCCGGTGTGAGCCAGCCAGGAAGATTGAGACAATTAATTGTTTTCCTTTGAGAAAGTGGAGTTAGGGCTAGTAAAATGGATAAATAAATCAATAAGAATAATAAAAGGAATGGCAACTGTAAAAGCGCACTTATACCAGCCAAAAGAAAGATCTAAAACACGACACACACGACACAACCTACCTACACAAGAAAGAATACAACTAAACACACAAAAGTAAGTAAAATATTGTCCACTCCACGCACGAGCAGGAGAGAGTCTTTTCAATGGATTCCTTCTTACTCACTGATCGTTCACGAACAGCAAACGCAGAGAATCAGCAGAGCGTCTTTTCACTGGACTGCGTTCAGCGATCAAGCACAATTATTTTATTTTTTTTGTTTTGTTTTTTCTTGTTTGTATGTGTGTGTGTACGTGTGTGTGTGTGTACGTGTGTGTACACACACAGTACACACACACGCACGCTTGCACATGCACACACATACGCTTGCGTACATTGCTCGTTTTTCGCGTGAGAGAAGAGTCTCTGTCTCTTACTCTGTTTCGCCCCTCTCTCTCTCTCTGTCTCCGTCTGTCTCTCTGTCTCTCTCTGTCTGTCTCTCTGTCTCTCTCTGTCTGTCTCTCTGTCTCTCTCTGTCTGTCTCTCTCTGTCTGTCTCTCTCTGTCTGTCTCTCTGTCTGTCTCTCTCTCTGTCTGTCTATCTCTGTCTCTCTCTATGTCCCTCTCTCTCTCTGTCTCTCTCTCTCTCTCTGTGTCTCTCTCTCTGTCTCTCTCTGTCTGTCTCTCTCTCCCTCTCTATCTATCCCCCCTCACTCTCTCCACTCTCTTATCTCTCCCCCTCACTCTCTCTCTCTCTCTCTCTCTCTCTCTCTCTCTCTCTCTCCCTCTCTCTCTCTCTCTCTCTCTCTCTGTTGTGTCATTATTGTTAATGTTGTTATTGTTATTGTTGTCACAATACTAGGCGATGCCTAAAATCTTTATCCTCGAGTAATAAAGTTTTTGAATATATCTCTCTCGTTCTGTCTCTCTCTGTCTCCTCTCTCTCTCTCTCTCTCTGTCTCTCTGTCTCTCTCTCTCTCTCTCTCTCTCTCTCTCTCTCTCTCCATCTCGCTGTCTGTCTATCTCTGTTTCTCTGTCTCTCTCTTTGTCTCTCTCCATCTGTCTGTCTCCGCGTCATGGCATGACTCTATTATACTAGTGACAGATTTGCTTATTGTAGACTTTTTAAGATCACGTATATGATTGAATCATACCTTGCACGTAGAGTGAACCGGTACATTAAATGAGCATTGACTAAACTGAGATTTGCTATTTCTGAAATTGTGTGTCATCGACAGAAACAGGTCCGAAGGTAAGAGTGAACTAAAATGCCGTTTATGTAACAGACAGAGAAGACGAGATCCTTTTTTTTTTCTTTTTTTAACGTGTCCTGTCCTTTTTGACCTTCGATCGAAATTAATTGAACCAAAGTATTATGATAATCCTTGCAGTTTTGGATTAAATATGCTGTTGTCGTCCAGAAATGAATGTACTCTCTATGGTCTCGCTATTTATATTTAGAAATCTTTGAAAAGACTGAATATTATGACATCATAATCCTTTCTTCTGCTGATGTATTATGTTTGATATAATTGTGGTAACAGTTATAATTACAGTATTTGTACTTATGTCACACTCCTTCAGTGAGGAACTTTGTCCTTTATTTGAATAAAACCGTTCGTTCGTTCGTTGTGTGTGTGTGTGTGTGTGTGTGTGTGTGTGTGTGTGTGTGTCCCTGACAGCACAGGGAAGGAGTCAGAGGGGTCAGTGACGGTCATCAGAAAGGACAGAAACAGAACCCAAGTGACCAGGCGTCAGTCGTCAAGTTGTCAACATGAACAACATGAAGTGGAGACTTGAGCCACACACAGATTGCAGGCGTCATCCATCGTCATCATCATCCAGATGGACAAGTGGAGACTTGAACGAGGGATGCTCTTCACATGAATTGAGTATCCTTGTGTGTGTGTGTGTGTGTGTGTGTGTGTGTGTGTGTGTGCGCGTGCGTGCGTGTCTACAACGTTCCCACGACCAGTGGCTTTCCCTGCCCTCCCTGTGGCCTGAAGACTGTCGCTGTGAAATGTGTCACTGTTCTCCAGTTGCACGTGCTCTCCACATCAAGTGCTGACGTCATGAAGTGTGCTGATAGGATGGTCCTGGCCGTGGTGGTGGTAGTGTGATTCTGTGTGTGTGTGTCTGTCTGTCTGCGGTAAACTTTAACATTGTCATTTTCTCTTCAAATACTTTGTCAGTTGACACCAAATTTGGCATAAAAATAGGAAAAATTCAGTTCTTTCCAGTCATTCTGTTTAAAACAATATTTCACCTCTGGGATGGGCACCAAAAAAAATTTAAAAGAAGCCAAAATATATGCGCAATCAATTTACTGTTACATTTATATTTTTTATTCACTAAACTTGGCACTTTGACTCTGATATTCTAACCATGAATAGCAGTAATTTTTATCATTTTTTGTTCAAACAGGAACTTCTTTGTCTAAGCATGGAAGTTATATTTATGGTGCACTTAGATCTTGTGCAGCTAGAAAGAAGGGAAATTAATCTGTAATTAATGCTAGGGGGATTAAGTTATTATAAACTGATCTTTCTCATCTTAAACATTACATTTTGAAATTATACTTAATACACCGAAAAGCTTTTCTTTTACTGTCAGTGTACAGGGTTTCCACTGTGTTTATTGCTGATTATTACAGAGAGGACACTGGGTGAAATAACATTGTCTCCAGACTTATTGCTGATAAATTACACGAAGGACAGTGGGTGAAATAATATTGTCTCCAGACTTATTGCTGATATATTACAGGGAGGACACTGGGTGAAATAAGATTGTCTCCAGACTTATTGCTGATTATTACAGGGAGGACACTGGGTGAAATAAGATTGTCTCCAGACTTATTGCTGATTATTACAGGGAGGACACTGGGTGAAATAAGATTGTCTCCAGACTTATTGCTGATTATTACAGGGAGGACACTGGGTGAAATAAGATTGTCTCCAGACTTATTGCTGATTATTACAGGGAGGACACTGGGTGAAATAAGATTGTCTCCAGACTTATTGCTGATTATTACAGGGAGGACACTGGGTGAAATAAGATTGTCTCCAGACTTATTGCTGATTATTACAGGGAGGACACTGGGTGAAATAAGATTGTCTCCAGACTTATTGCTGATTATTACAGGGAGGACACTGGGTGAAATAAGATTGTCTCCAGACTTATTGCTGATTATTACAGGGAGGACACTGGGTGAAATAAGATTGTCTCCAGACTTATTGCTGATTATTACAGGGAGGACACTGGGTGAAATAAGATTGTCTCCAGACTTATTGCTGATATATTACAGGGAGACACTGGGTGAAATAACATTGTCTCCAGACTTATTGCTGATTATTACAGGGAGTGACACTGGGTGAAATAAATTGTCTCCAGACTTATTGCTGATATATTGCACGGATGACACTGGGTGAAATAACATTGTCTCCAGACTTATTGCTGATATATTGCACGGAGGACACTGGATGAAATAAGATTGTCTCCAGACTTATTGCTGATATATTGCACGGAGGACACTGGGTGAAATAACATTGTCTCCAGACTTATTGCTGATATATTACAGGAAGCGACAGTGGGTGAAATAACATTGTCTCCAGACTTATTGCTGATATATTTGTGGAGTGACACTGGGTGAAATAACATTGTCTCCAGACTTATTGCTGATATATTACAGGGAGGACACTGGGTGAAATAACATTGTCTCCAGACTTATTACTGATATATTACAGGAAGGACAGTGGGTGAAATAACATTGTCTCCAGACTTATTGCTCATATATTACAGGGAGGACACTGGGTGAAATAAAATTGTCTCCAGACTTATTACTGATATATTACAGGAAGGACAGTGGGTGAAATAACATTGTCTCCAGACTTATTACTGATATATTACAGGAAGGACAGTGGGTGAAATAACATTGTCTCCAGACTTATTACTGATATATTACAGGGAGGACACTGGGTGAAATAAAATTGTCTCCAGACTTATTGCTGATATATTACAGGGAGGACACTGGGTGAAATAACATTGTCTCCAGACTTATTGCTGATATATTACAGGGAGGACACTGGGTGAAATAATATTGTCTCCAGACTTATTGCTGATATATTACAGGGAGGACACTGGGTGAAATAACATTGTCTCCAGACTTATTGCTGATATATTACAGGGAGGACACTGGATGAAATAACATTGTTGTCTCCAGACTTATTGCTGATATATTACACGGAGGACACTGGGTGAAATAACATTGTCTCCAGACTTATTGCTGATATATTACAGGGAGGACACTGGGTGAAATAACATTGTCTCCAGACTTATTGCTGATATATTACAGGGAGGACACTGGGTGAAATAAGACTGTCTCCAAACTTATTGCTGATATATTACAGGGAGGACACTGGCAGAAATAACATTGTCTCCAGACTTATTGCTGATAAATTACAGGAAGGACACTGGGTGAAATAACATTGTCTCCAGACTTATTGCTGATATATTACAGGGAGGACACTGGGTGAAATAAGACTGTCTCCAAACTTATTGCTGATATATTACAGGGAGGACACTGGCAGAAATAACATTGTCTCCAGACTTATTGCTGATAAATTACAGGAAGGACACTGGGTGAAATAACATTGTCTCCAGACTTATTGCTGATAAATTACAGGAAGGACAGTGGGTGAAATAACATTGTCTCCAGACTTATTGCTGATAAATTACAGGAAGGACACTGGGTGAAATAACATTGTCTCCAGACTTATTACTGATATATTACACGGAGGACACTGGGTGAAATAAGATTGTCTCTGACTTATTGCTGATATTTTACAGGAAGGACAGTGGGTGAAATACGATTGTCTCCAGACTTTTTGCTGATATATTACAGGGAGGACAGTGGGTGAAATAACATTGTCTCCAGACTTATTGCTGATATATTACAGGAAAGACACTTCGTGAAATAAGATTGTCTCCAAACTTATTGCTGATATATTACAGGGAGGACACTGGGTGAAATAACATTGTCTCCAGACTTATTGCTGATATATTACAGGAAAGACACTGGGTGAAATAACATTGTCTCCAGACTTATTGCTGATATATTACAGGGAGGACACTGGGTGAAATAACATTGTCTCCAGACTTATTGCTGATATATTACAGGGAGGACAGTGGGTGAAATAACAGTCTCCAGACTTATTGCTGATATATTACAGGGAGGACACTGGGTGAAATAACATTGTCTCCAGACTTATTGCTGACACTAACACGAACAGCTGACTTGTAGAACAGCCATGAACGCGCACTGAAGTGTGTACCACTCAGTGCACCGAACAGCCATCAACCTGCACTGAAGTATGTACCGCTCAGTGCACCGAACAGCCATCAACGCGCACTGAAGTGTGTACCGCTCAGTGCACCGAACAGCTATCAACGTGCACTGAAGTATGTACCGCTCAGAGCACCGAACAGCTATCAACGTGCACTGAAGTATGTACCGCTCAGAGCACCGAACAGCTATCAACGTGCACTGAAGTATGTACCGCTCAATGCACCGAACAGCTATCAACGTGTACTGAAGTATGTACCGCTCAGTGCGCCGAACAGCTATCAACGCGCACTGAAGTATGTACCGCTCAATGCACCGAACAGCTATTAACGTGCACTGAAGTATGTACCGCTCAGTGCACCGAACAGCTATCAACGTGCACTGAAGTATGTACCGCTCAGTGCACCTAACAGCTATCAACGTGCACTGAAGTATGTACCGCTCAGTGCACCTAACAGCTATCAACGTGCACTGAAGTATGTACCGCTCCATGAACAGTTCTGCAGGACGGCTCCTCGGTGCAGAACCATTGTGGGCCACACGGAGCACACACCACTCTATTTCTGGACCACTTGAGGCAGGCGCTGTATCGGGACGGTCAAGCCGTGAAAAGACTCTTCACTTCCTGCCAAGGGTTCCTCGGTGTGTGGTTGGTTCTAATCTGAGCTGCAGTACACTAAAAATAACTGCCGAAAAAGTGTTTTTGGTGACGAATCGCTTCACTGGGAGGGAAACGATGTTGACGATGATGGTGGTGGTAGCAGTAGTGGTATTGATGATAATGATGGTGGTGGTGGTGGTGGTAGTGGTGGTGATGGCAGTGGTGGTGGTGATGGTGTTAGTGGTGGTGATGGTGTTAGTGGTGGTGATGGTGTTAGTGATGTAGGTGACTGGTGGTGGTAGTGGTGGTAGTGGTAGTGGTGGTGATGGTGTTAGTGGTGGTGATGGTGTTAGTGATGTAGGTGACTGGTGGTGGTAGTGATAATGATGCTGATCATGGTGCTGGTGGTGTTAGTGGTGATGATGATGATGACGATGATGATGGTTTTATCAATGTCAGTATCATTATCTCCATCAGGGATCAAAATATACAAGGGCGACCACTGTAGTGCATTATGATTTATTTCCTGATTAACTCCCATGGATTTGTTAAGCTGTCCACATTACACACACGCGCGCGCGCGCGACAGAAACGCAGTTTCAGTTTCAGTTTCAGTAGCTCAAGGAGGCGTCACTGCGTTCGGACAAATCCATATACGCTACACCACATCTGCCAAGCAGATGCCTGACCAGCAGCGTAACCCAACGCGCTTAGTCAGGCCTTGAGAAAAAAAAGGTGAATAAATAAGCTTACATAAATAAATAAATAAATAATAATTATGATATAAAAAAAGGTAGTAGTAATGATAATAATAAAATAATAATAATAATAAATAAAAAAATAAGACAACAATGATGATAAATAAGCAAATAAATGTAAAACATGAAGACACACATTCACACATACACCCACACATGCATAACAGATATGCACCAAACATGCAGTTTCACAGATATGAAAGCACAGTCAAATACCTATAAACGTACATGAGCTCCAACACACACACACACACAGAAACACAGTGGTAGGTTAGAACATGCATCACACATTGATATCACACACACATTGTACACACATCATACACAGACAAGCCGAGTTCTTTGGATGTTGTTCCGTTGTTTAATACAAAACGATACATGAAAAACATGATTCATTTCAACACATAATGTTTAAATAACTTACCTACTTAACCAGGGGTGAGGGAAACCAGTTTATAATGATGATCCACGTGGCAGGTACAGAGCAACGCCACATTCTGTAAACATCGTTCAGAACATTTCCGGGGTTTTGTTTTTGTCGTTTTTGTTTGTTTTTTTTATAATAGTGAAGCATGCGTTATTAACACGTGGGGACACACACACACACACACACACACACACACATATATATATATATATATATATAGTGAGAGACAGACAGGTGACAGACAGAGAGACAGACAGACAGAGAGACAGACAGACTGTATGTGTCAAATGACCATGTCACAAACCAGCCTTGTTAACACCATCCATACGACTGATTGCACCTTTCCTCACGGTCATTCCGAAACGTTACACCACATTCAATTATAGCAACTCCGCTTTAATTATAACCGCTGATCAGACAAGAGACTCAGCTTGGCAGATATCAGGTGACACACAGCCCCGCTAGAAACAGCGGAACGTGTGTGACAGGTGTGTGAGAGATAATGACTATGTACGTGTGTGACAGGTGTGTGAGAGATAATGACCATGTACAAACAGGTCCGCTGTGTCGGGTACAGAGCGAGGGGTAACAGATGGTAGTGTCACTACCTCTCTACAGCTAACTGCCCTGTGAGGACGTCACGTCATTGTGCTGGGGGTAGGGGTGGGGGGACGAGGGGGGGGGGCTGTTTCGTGGACAGACTGCATTCGAGATGTATACACATGCCATTATCGTCGTCACCACACACACACACACACACACACACACACACACACACACACACCCATTGACACTTACGTGGATGAAAAATGTGACAACTGTGATTAATTACAAAATGAATATTAACAATAATTTATTACAGTAGACCTAAGAAATGTCAAGAAGCTGAGATACGCATTAACGACATAACTAAGATATCTAAACACGCAGGATCTAGACACATTCAGACACGCGCGCGCGCATTAACACACACTTACACGCACACACACAAACACTGAATAAATAAAAGTAGTGGGCAAGAAGTTGACGCAATGGATAAACAAACAGATAAATATACTCAGTATTTCACAAATACATCGGGTGGGTTCATGTAAAGATTTGACATGATGAAGAATGATGTCCTGTTCTTGGTTCTCTGTGCCAGGAGGATTCCGCTGTCACACAGTCAGCATCCAATAAGTGAGAAGTGAATGTGGGTCACTACAGGATCGTTCATTATATCAATCAGTCAGAAAGGGTCACAGCAAATATAGGTCATTTCAGGATCGTTCATATAAAGGTCATTTCAGGATCGTTCATTACATCAGTCATTCAGAAAGGTTCACAGCAAATATAGGTCATTTCAGGATCGTTCATTACATCATTCATTCTGAAAGGTTCACAGCAAATATAGGTCATTTCAGGATCGTTCATTACATCATTCATTCTGAAAGGTTCACAGCAAATATAGGTCATTTCAGGATCGTTCATTACATCATTCATTCAGAACGGTTCACAGCAAATATAGGTCATTTCAGGATCGTTCATTACATCAATCATTCAGAACGGTTCACAACATCTACAGACAGTCACCCATGTATTGCTCGAGGCCACACCTGCTTTACAAAAACAACAATGAAGATATCTGACCAGCATATAAACCCAAGGCCTTGAAACTCACCAGATTCTGCATGCCATGCTCAAAGAATCCTGTCTCCCTGACCACAAAGCGACATTGATGGTCTCCTATGCTACATACTATGCTCAAACCTAAACGAACTGTCTTCTCAAAAGTTTAGTCGTCATGAAAAGATTCCATTCGTCAGTTAATCGTATCAGTCAGGTGATCAACGAGGGCCTCTGCACAGACAGTCCATCCACTGCACACAGCCACTCGGTGGAGGGCTTTGTGTCCACACACACACACACACACACACACACACACACACACACAATTGTACGTTGAGTTAAAATAACGACACAAAATTTAAATTTCAACAAGAAAAAAGTGCACCCATAATATATACAATTGTTGAGTTCCGAAATAACACATGCAAAAATCGTTCTGGTCGTTGTTTGCCGCATGAGTTAAAGCACAATAATATATTGTCGTTTGCAGTTGTGGCGTTGTTGTTGTTGTTGTCATGTACACAGGTTATCCCCGATATCTGAAAACAGTGGTTGTTGTCATGTACACAGGTTATCCCCGATATCTGAAAACAGTGGTTGTTGTCATATACACAGGTTACCCCCGATATCTGAAAACAGTGGTATCTTGGGAGAAGAAAGACTGTCACAAGTCCAGACCATGGAAGCAGACATCCAGACGTAGAGAGAAGCTTCCTTTACACCGTGTGTCCACACTGGCTGTGATGGAGGCTTTCTCCACACTGGTCGCCTTTGTTGGTCAGGTCAGGGCCAGATACTCCGTTCAACACGGCGAGGGGGCGGGGGGTGGGGGGAGAAAGGGGAGAGAATCAAGCGGCGTCACTCTTTGGTGTGGATGGTGGTGAGCTGCAGTGCTGTCCCCTGCTTGGGGCCCTGCGAGGGAAGGAGGTCAATGGGTGAGCGGGGAGGGTGACGGATGACTGCCGGGCAGATCTTGAACATCTGGAGACAGACACAGGACAGTGATCATGATGGTGGTGATGATGGTGGTGATGATGATGATGGTGATGATGATGATGGTGATGATCATGGTGGTGATCATGACGGTGATGATGATGATGGTGATGGCGATGATGATGGTGGTGATGATCATGACGGTGATGATGATGATGGTGATGATGATGATGGTGATGATGATGGTGGTGATGATGGTGATGACGTGATGATCATGACGGTGATGATGATAATGAAGATGGCGATGATGATGGTGGTGATGATGGTGGTGATGATCATGACGGTGATCATGATGACGGTGATGATGATGATGGTGATGATGATGGTGGTGATGATGGTGGTGATGATGATGGTGATGACGTGATGATCATGACGGTGATGATGATGATGATGATGATGGCGATGATGATGGTGGTGGTGGTATTGGTGATGATGATGAAGATGATGACGATGATGGTGATGGTGATGATGATGAGGATGATGGTGGTGGTGGTGTTGGTGCTGCTGCTGCTGATGGTGATGATTGTGGTTATGATGGTGATGATGATGATGATGATGATGCTAATGGTGACATCAATAACAGGCAGATATTAAACATCTGGGTACACAACACAAAACAATATGAACAACAGTTATATATTGATCATCATAATAATAATCATCATCATAATGGTAATGATAATAACAATGATTATGTTGATCAATATCATAAAACATATAATGTTTTATATTATTCATATTGATGATGATGATGATGATGATGATGATGAAACAAGAACAATGAAACATCACTGTCACCACCACCACCACCACCAGCACTGACCGTGACCCAGCAGGTGAGGACGCCCAGCAGAGCGCCCCCCATGACGTCCGGGGGGTGGTGGTAGTGGTCATAGATCCTGCTGGCACAGACCAGGATGGCGTACCCCGTGCCCACACACTGCAGCAGGGACACCACCAAGCGGGGCGTGGACAGGGGCAGTCTGCGCTGAAGGTACAGCTGTCAGGACACAGTGCTACAGGGTCAGTCTGCGCTGAAGGTACAGCTGTCAGGACATAGTGCTACAGGGTCAGTCTGCGCTGAAGGTACAGCTGTCAGGACATAGTGCTACAGGGTCAGTCTGCGCTGAAGGTACAGCTGTCAGGACATAGTGCTACAGGGGCAGTCTGCGCTGAAGGTACAGCTGTCAGGACATAGTGCTACAGGGTCAGTCTGCGCTGAAGGTACAGCTGTCAGGACATAGTGCTACAGGGTCAGTCTGCGCTGAAGGTACAGCTGTCAGGACACAGTGCTACAGGGTCAGTCTGCGCTGAAGGTACAGCTGTCAGGACACAGTGCTACAGGGGCAGTCTGCGCTGAAGGTACAGCTGTCAGGACATAGTGCTACAGGGTCAGTCTGCGCTGAAGGTACAGCTGTCAGGACATAGTGCTACAGGGTCAGTCTGCGCTGAAGGTACAGCTGTCAGGACACAGTGCTGGGGTCAGTCTGCGCTGAAGGTACAGCTGTCAGGACACAGTGCTACAGGGGCAGTCTGCGCTGAAGGTACAGCTGTCAGGACATAGTGCTACAGGGTCAGTCTGCGCTGAAGGTACAGCTGTCAGGACACAGTGCTACAGGGTCAGTCTGCGCTGAAGGTACAGCTGTCAGGACACAGTGCTACAGGGTCAGTCTGCGCTGAAGGTACAGCTGTCAGGACACAGTGCTACAGGGTCAGTCTGCGCTGAAGGTACAGCTGTCAGGACACAGTGCTACAGGGGCAGTCTGCGCTGAAGGTACAGCTGTCAGGACATAGTGCTACAGGGTCCGTCAGTCTGTCTATCTATGCATCTATGTATCTATGTATCTATCTATCTATCTATCTATCTATCTATCAATATCTGTCACCAGAGGCAGACTGTGCTGGAGGAATAACTGATAGGACATAGCTATATAGTGATGTATAGTGATAAAGGGTCAGTCTCTCTGTCTATATGTATGTTTATATGTATGTGTGTCATGTATGTTCGTATTGTGAGCTGTTTTCTTTATAATTATAATTAAACTGAATGGATTTCAATGGATGCACCAAAAGACTTTCACTGAAAACATCTGGACACGCATACATTTTGTTCACTGCAGACAGACATCGTTAGCATTTTGACGTTATCAGCTTGTGGTTTTGTTTCAAGTTTTCACATCTACTGTTTTGTTAGCTGAACTGTCAATATTCTGATTTCTACCAAGACTGAACTGTCAACATTCATACTGTCATACACTGCCAGCTAACTGTCAACATTCTGTCATACACTGCCAGCTAACTGTCAACATTCTGTCATACATTGCCAGCTAACTGTCAACATTCTGTCATACACTGCCAGCTAACTGTCAACATTCTGTTATGCCAGCTAACTGTCAACATTCATACTGTCATACACTGCCAGCTAACTGTCAACATTCTGTCATACATTGCCAGCTAACTGTCAACATTCTGTCATACATTGCCAGCTAACTGTCAACATTCTGTCATACATTGCCAGCTAACTGTCAACATTCATACTGTCATACACTGCCAGCTAACTGTCAACATTCTGTCATACATTGCCAGCTAACAGTCAACATTCATACTGTCATACATTGCCAGCTAACTGTCAACATTCATACTGTCATACACTGCCAGCTAACTGTCAACATTCTGTCATACATTGCCAGCTAACTGTCAACATTCTGTCATACATTGCCAGCTAACTGTCAACATTCTGTCATACATTGCCAGCTAACTGTCAACATTCATACTGTCATACACTGCCAGCTAACTGTCAACATTCTGTCATACATTGCCAGCTAACAGTCAACATTCATACTGTCATACATTGCCAGCTAACTGTCAACATTCATACTGTCATACACTGCCAGCTAACTGTCAACATTCTGTCATACATTGCCAGCTAACTGTCAACATTCTGTCATACATTGCCAGCTAACTGTCAACATTCTGTCATACATTGCCAGCTAACT
>JAAQRG010299567.1:0-14989 GCA_011634625.1 Babylonia areolata
ACATGTAAGTACTGGTGTACCCCCTCCTCCTCATCACTCATGTTTTTGGTTTTGTTCTTGTTTTTAATCCAGCAGGAATCGCATGTCAGCCAGGAAGGCTCCACACTTTGTTATGAAATAGTATGCCCATCTTCTGAAAATTCTATGTTCAGTTTTCTTTCTCTTTTCAATTACTCTCTCGTTTTCTTTGCCTCTTTCTGTTTCTGTCTGTTGTCTCCCCCTTTCTATCTTCATGTCCATGCACTGGCAACCTCTCTGGTCCCTGCTTAAACCTGATAAGTAAATACAACTACTGGTGCTAGACATGACTTGCTGACAACTGACAGAATAAAACAAACCCTTCCACGGTCTTTCTCCAGCAAGCAAGAACATACTCACACCTGTGCACTCTTTACAACTATGAATCCTACTTTCTCAAACAAACCATTTTAATTTAAACAGAAATGAGGAGTTATCTGTAGGAACAAATCATGTTTTAACTAAAAGAAAAATCATGAATTACCTAAAGGAACAAACCATGTTTTAACTAAAACAGAAATGAGGAGTCACCTGTTGGAACGAACTATGTTTTAACTAAAACAGAAAATCATGAGTCACCTGTTGGTAGAGCATGTACCCAGCGTCGTCGGTTGGATGTCATTTTGAACTGGAGGCGTGATGGGGCAAAGGGGTTGATGAGAGCTCGGTTGAGGTGGAATCCACCCATGGTTCGTGAGTGACCCACTGGGGACCCTGCACTGCCCACTACTGGTCGCTGACAGTACCAGTCTTCACTGCCTGATGAGTCAAAAGACTCACGGCTAAATGTCCTCTCTGGAAATAAGTGAAAATCGTGGTTCAGTTTATGAAAACACAAAATGAAAGGGTGATGAGGGTTGAGGATTATGGCTTTGCATGAAGCTATATTGCAATTACTTTTACTTATTGTCCCGGCTCATGGCATTCATTTGTGCGCGTGTTCGTCTCCCTTCCCCTCATCTCCCTTTCTCCCTCCTCTCTCCCTCTTTTTGCTCCATCATTCTCTTGTGTGCTTAGTTCAATACTGAACTAATGCACGTGAATCTCTTGTGATGTGTGTCTGGCATGTCCTTATTCCTTCTCTTTCTAAACACTTGAGAGGAGTTCACATGTTACATCGTTTGGAAGGATTTTGCTTTGCTTTTGGAGCTGAGTTTTGGTATGAGACGGGTCGCCGGGCCAGCAAGCGAGCTGTTGGGTGTCCTCTTAACAGGAGTTGTGGGGTTCAATTCATGTGTGACCCCCTTCTTCCTCTGTGTGGGTTCGTGTTCTGTGTTTTTCTTCTGAGCCAGTGGTGTGCTTGTTTCCTGGTGACAGGTGAGGGAGAAGTTGTATAGTTAGTTTGTCCTCATGGTGTTTGTGTTGTAACTTGTGACATTTATTGGCATTATGTGACTTAGGTTTTGGATGTGTATATGGCTGAGAGAGGTGTTTTAACGGAAATCTTTTAAATCCAGTACTCTTTTATTTCTAGATATTTTGGGGGGAATTAGTAAAGTTGTGTTTCAGGTTTGTCTGCCATGTATTCAGCTTGAGTTATTGCTTCAAATTTATTTCCTTTAAAATGTAAACTGTGTGTAATTGCAGTCTAAGATTTCCAAAACATTTTTGTGATGTTTGAAATGTGATTGGGGGATTGTAATATTGCCTCACTGAGTTTTGTTTCTGTAGTTTGAAACTAGCATGATAAATAGCGACAAAATGTCATTTAGGATAAATGTCTCTTTCGGATTATATGCGGGTTTACTCTTTTGTAAAACAGCATAGTCTCCAGAGACATGGGAGTCAGATTTTTCCTGTGGTTTTCCCCTGTCTGCCATCCCAATGGAACTCCAGGAATCGTCTCTGCAGTCGTCCTTGGTTCCCTTCTGCCCTGTTCACCCCAAATTCCTCACACCCACTCCTTCCCCTGACCTCCCTACTTCGAATGTCCTCACCCACTGTCCCACATCCCGTACCTCTTTGATTGTGCAGGCATGTGTCTTCATTAGGCATGCTGACAACGGATGAGTTTGGGTGTAGTTCAAGTGAACTGACATTGCACACAACTGGTGCCACGTTTACCAAAACCTATTTACTATGTTATTATAAAACCAAAGAAGTGTACTAGTTAAAGGGTTAATTTTCTGTCTGGACCTGTTTCAAAGTGGAACTACAGTAAAGAACTGAGCTGAAATTTTCTGTGTCTCTGTGTTTGTGTTGCTGGGGTGTTAGTTAGTCTGGGAAGGTGCGGTGTTTCATGGGCAACCCCTTGTGGGTTGCAGAGATGCAGGGTACGTTTAGATTAGTTAGGAGGGTACAATAGGGAGGGTGTCCTTGCTTTGTTCATCCCAACAATCGGCTCTTGGTATAAACTTGTAAAATTGAATGTTAATGAGTCAAGACTCTTGTTTGTTTTTTTAACAGGATGAACTGGACGCTGCTCCTTTTGTTTGTTGTTTGACTACTTCTGCTGAGAGCATTCCTTTGGACTATTGTCTTGTAGAAAGCAGATCATAGGGCAGGGTACTAGCTGTTCAGCATAGATTAACATATCTTGAACATCTGATCACTATGCTGACTAGGAAGCAGGCTGCAACACTTCCACACCAAGGTCAATGACAGCTGCTGCCAAAAGGGAATGACGTGGGTAATTATGGTTTCCAAACACTTTAGTGGTAAAGTAGATCTGCAACTGGCACAGGACAGAATCCTGGTTGTCTCAATCACAAATGACAGCTACGACTTCATTGTTGCAAACACATATCCCCCAAATATTTCAACTGATACAATAGCCTTTTTGAGAGCACTACAAGATAAACTTGATGAATATAGTAAAACTAACCTTCTTCTCTTAGGAGATTTCACTGCATCCTCAGTAACAAATTAGACATTATCTCATGACTCCCTCATCACAAAACAGAAATAAATGAATTCAATGAATTGATCAAATCACTAGAATTAATTGATATTTTGAGGACATTTCACAATACAGAAAAAGAACACACCTGGAGTAGGAAAAGCCCATTTGTCACTCAACAACTTGATTATTGCTTTATGTCAGAAGGTATGTTGCATTTTTGCGTATTTTGCAAATACCAGCATGCACCCAGTTCTGGCCACTAAGCAGTAGACATAGAAAGGAGGAGTTTGTATTATACTCCATGTTTGGTGTTAAATATACTTACCATGTCAAACTGATGCAAACTAGGCCTATTGGTTTGCTCTGCTTGGCCAAATTTCGCGCGGCTAACAGTGAAAAGACGGGCCCACCGCTCTCAGCCAATCAAACGCCTCTAAAAACTATAAGCGCTTAATCATTCCGTGGCCATGAACAAAAATGCCCCATGAGAACCACGGCGGAGACGCTGGGACGGACGGGCGGGCATTCGAGTTTGACATGGTAAGTATATTTAACACCAAACATGGAGTATAATACAAACTCCTCCTTTTGGTGTCATATACTGTACCATGTCAAACTGATGCAGAATTTAAAGCAAATGGAGGAGGGCAACGCCTACTGGTTCATATGGGGAGCCCTTGTAACTGAGACGGCAGTGTTAGCCGCGACAAAGGAAATCCCCTTGGAACCGTCAGCCCTGGTCATACGGAAATTCCTGAGGTAGAAGTTGATGAAGGGATTCTCAGACGGCCAGAAGGCTGCCTCCAAGACATGCTGCGTTGGCACTGAGTGCTGGAAAGCAGCCGAAGTAGCTATGGCCCGCACTTCGTGTGCCCTGGGATGAAGACAGCTGATATCCCTGTGTGCATGAGAGTAGGCTCTACGAATGACTTGGGAAACCTGGCGGGAAATGGTGCCTGCAGCAATGTCTTTCTTGTAATTCTCATTGAGGGAGATGAGCAGACACCTCTGAGAAGAACGCCTATGGCGAGACCTATCCCAATAATATTTGAGACACCGAACAGGACAGGTGCCTATCCTCATCATCTTGGGCAAGAATATCAGACAAAGGTCTGACCCTCGGAGAGGGGGAAGGAACCTCAGGGTCTTGGTTCTTAGCCAGAAACTCTGGAAGGAAACGAATAGTGATGGAACCATCTCTGTGGAAGGCCAGATCTTGTGGCATTCCACTAAGCCCATGCAGCTCACTTCTACGACTGCCTGTGGGCAGCCACAGAAGGAAAGTGGTCTTGAGGGTGAGGATGTCAAAAGGAATAGTCCCCAATGGTAGGAAGGGCTGTTTTCGAATGAAATCCAGCACCAGGAACAAGTCCCAGAGGGGCACTCTTCTGGGGTCTCTAGCTTCCTTCAGAGGGGCACCCCTAGCCACCTCTCTGAGCAGGCAATCCGCTTCAAAGGCGGAACCACCTAGCTGTTTGCATTGTGGTACAGAAGGCAGACCTGTACCCTCGCACAGAACTAGCAGACAGGATGAACCGAGGAGCAGAGAGCCAGAAAGTTGGCCAGCTGCATGCTCGTAAGGTTCGTAGGGGTAATGCCCTGAGCTGTACACCACCGCAACCATATCTTCCCGCGAAAGTCATACAAAGTCTCCGTTCCCTGCCTCCTGCTCTGGTGACTATGGAGAGGAGGTCAGAGGAGGCAGACCCCTGGGTCAGCACAGCCGACACAGAGGCCGACCGAGGGGTCGAGGACTTCAATGGTGATGCTGACAGTTCCGACCGCACAGCAGCCATGCGTGCTGGTGGAGCAGTTGAGGATTGGAATGCGGAGTGCCCGAGCGAGGCTGCCTCAGCAGATGAGATTTGGTTTCAAGTTCCAGGGGTGGGAACATGTGTCAGGGACTGAAGGTCCGGAAACCAGGTCTGGGCTGGCCATTTCGGCGCAATGAGGATCAGCTGCGGGTGTTCCAATCTGTCTTTCCGTATCACCTTGGACAGAAATGGAAAGGGAAGAAACGCGGAGGCAATCAGACTGCTCCAATCTAGAGAGAGAGCATCCACTGCCCACGCTTCTGGGTCGGCAACCGAAGACACGGAAGTGGGAAGTCTCTTGTTGAACAAGGTCCACCATCGGCCGAAACCACTGTTCCCACACCCCCTGAAGGCTGTCCTTGTCCAGGGTGCACTCTGTGCGCATGACACTCTTGGACCTGCTAAGAGCATCTGCCAAGAAGTTGGTTTTTCCTGCTCAGTGTCTCGCTGAAAGTGCAATGCCCTTGCTGTGGCACCAAACGGAGGAGAGCCTCAGTCCGCATTGAGAGGTCTGCCGAGTGCGCTCCCCCCATTTGTTCACATAACATGCGACCGTCGTCTTGTCCGTGAACAAGCGGATGGTCTTGCCAGTGGCCTCCCCATGAAGTGCAGGAGAGTCCTGCGAACTGCCTCCAGTTCCAGAACATTGATGTGGCATAGGCGCTCCTCCGGGGACCAAGTCCCTGCTGCATAGAGTGAGTCCATGTGGGCTCCCCAGCCCAGGGAGGAGGCGTCTGTGAAGAGTGCCACCTGAAGAGTAGGTGGGGCTAAGGGCACCCCCTGTGTCCAAAGGGGGTGATTAACCACTCTGATCTCACCTCGAGGAAACACTCGCCCAGACATATCTGGGTATCCCATGGCTGAGTGCTCTGGGACCGGCGTAACCTCAGTGCCCTCTGGAGAGGGCGCTTGAGAACCCTGTCCAGGGGAATGAGAGGTGCCGTGGACTCCATCATGCCCAAGAGGGAAGAAAGTGTCTGCACTGTATCTTGGGAGGAGTGGCGCCAGTGGCTGAGGAGGCCTGCCAGACGGTCCCAGTGATCTGGCGCCAGAGAGACTATCATAGACCGCATGTCGAATCTCATCCCTAAGAAGTCGAAGGACTGACATGGGGACAGATCGCATATCTGCTGGTCCATGAGGAAGCCCAGTTGGGAGCAAAGGTCTAGAAGTCTGGCCGTATGACTCAGGCACAGGGCCTGCGACTGGGCCAGGATAAGCAAGTCGTCCAGGTACTCACAGAGACAAATGGATTCCGAGCGGACGATGGACACCAATTCCCGCACCACCTTGGTAGACAGGAAAGGGGCAAGGGACAGACCAAATGGGAGGGCCGGGAACTGGAACCCCTTGTCCCTCCACACGAACCTCAGGTACCGACGGGATGCCGAATGGATGAGTATATGAAAATAAGCATCTTCCAGATCGATAGAGGTAGGCCAATCACCTTGTTGGATGGTCTCCCGAATCTGTGCCTGTGTGTCCATCTTGAATTTGATTTTGGGGAGGAATTTGTTGAGGGGGGACAAGTTCAAAACTGGTCTCCACCCTCCCGAGACCTTTGGAATCACCAACAACCAGCCGTAAAAACCGGGGCCCGGGTCCGAGAGTTGAGATATAGCCCCATGAGGAGTGGGTGCGATATCTCTTTTTCTAGGACGTTCTCCTGCTCCGTCGAGCTGGGCACCTAAGGAGGAGGAGTGGATCTTTAGAGGGGGGAGATCCTCCACCCAAGACAGCATGTACCCCGACTCTAGCACCGACATAATCCCGTCGTTGAGTCCCAGAGCACACCACTGATGTGCATGCCGGGACAAGTTTCCTACTTGGAGGGGCTGAACGACTGGCGGTGCTGAATCGGGGCCCAGTCATTGGGGGTGCTGCCTTCTGGCCTTGGGCATGGCCGGTCGGCTTGGACAGACCTAAGGTGGTTTATTCCTCTGCCACTGATTCGGCACACGCTGCCTTGACAGGCGGCGTGGTATATGGAGGGGCCCTGGTGGCCAGTCTCTTCAATGGCATAGAACCCTGGAGCCCATGAGAGGTGTGGGCCAAATATGAGGCCACCTCCCTGTTTGTCTCTGCCCTGTGGCTGACAAAATGGGGCGGGAACTGGCCGAAGAGGGAGTGCTGCTGTGCTGGGATGGACCGCAGGGCAGCCCTCTCCTCCACAGGAATGTTAGAGAGGCTGAAAATGGCATCACGCCGCGCTAGCACAGTATTGAAGTGAAGGCTGGTAGCTGTGTCTGCAGCTGCCGTGAGACCAGATGCTACCCTATTGCCAAAAGCGTGTAACCTCTGGTCGGTGAAGAGGCCCGGCGGGACAGAGGAAGGAGACCCCTTGTCCTGATTAACTGGACACTGTTCCCACAGCTCATTGGCCCTGTGAAGGAACGTGTCGAAGGTGTACGCCGTGGAAACCTCGAGGAGGCAGCGGCGGGCCAATTTGTCCCACTCTGCTAACGTTTTAAAGGATAGGTTAGCTGAAGTGGGGAAGGTGGTGCGCTGTGAGACCAACATCCTGTCCTGTGCGGAGGGCTCTGCTCCGCTGTAGGCAGGGTGGTCCTGTGTGTACCAGGACCACAACCCTCCCTTGGAGGAATCTTTAAGAAACTTTCCCGGGGAAAAGGCGCCCGGGGCAGAGAGGGACTCCCTGCCTGGAGGAGGGATGGAAGCAGCACCCCTGACAGTGCGGGCTGACTTAATAAGCCATACCTGCACCATTTCTGGCACTCTGAGTTGCCTTGTGGTTCTGGAGTTAGAGTCACATGGCGTAAGGAGGGTCAAGGGTAACAAAGTAGCCTGAGGGACTGATTCGGCATACGTGGCCCTATTGGGGAGGGTCAGTTCGAGCTCGGCAAAGTCCGAGTTTGGTTCAGGCTGGTCCCTAGGGAGGCACGGGCTCAATCTGTCCCCCCTGGGATGTGGGCGAAGAGTGCTCATCTGCTTGTTCGTCCTCATCCGAAGACAGGGGCTCCCACTCTTGTTCGCAGTCCATCCCCTGCTGGGTGCCATCCCAAGTGGATGTACCCACTGGGGCGTCCTGTGAGCTGTGGTCAGCCCAGCGGGATGAGCTGGGACGATCCCGAGCCGGGACCATGGCCGCCACTGTTATGTCCTTGACACCTGAAGCGGGTGGGGAGCGTGTGGACCGTAGGTCCAACCATGCTTGGGATGGTGGGTGCCACACCTTTTCAGAGAGGGCGTCCCTGGATGCAAGAGTGACCCACGAGTGCTGTGTGGGGACAAACACCCACTCATCTCACTGTAGGACCGAGGGCTGGGCAGGTGGGGACTGCCGGCTCCGCCGGGCCGAGTAGGGCCCCTGAGCAGCCGTCGGTCCTGACAAGGAGGCCGTTGTGACCGTGGTGGTCACCTGTGGGTTGACAGAGGCCCGATTTGTGGACAGAGTGGCAATATTGGTCGAGGAGCTCGACCTGACCGACAAGAAGTCGATCCCACTTGTCGGGGCTGTGTGTGTCACCCTGTGAGATGTGCTGGGTTGGGTCCGGTGGGGAGCAGACAAGGGGCTGGCCCTTGGTGCTCCCGGCAACCCAGTGTGCACCCTAGATGCGCCCCAGTACGGGTAGAATGGGGGTAACTACCCGTGGGCACCAGCCATACTGTGACCCAAACCCCAAGGGTCACTGGTGCATTGACCTCCATGAAGGGAACAACCTGGCCAAGTCGGAGGGAGGTCAGGTCCGACTTGGGTGTCAGTCCCGCCCGAAGACGAGCGGGCTGACTGCCCGGAACCGCCTGACACGCACGGGCCTCCCCCAGCAGGGGAGACCGGCCGGATAGCGGGAAGACCTGCAGAGCAGGTTGCCACGCGCCCCGAATCCCCTCCCGTGGGGAGACTGGGGTGGCTTGGCCCGGGGTGGGCAAAGTAGAGATCCCCCCCCGGAACCAAATTTTTCTCCCCCCCCAAAAGGAGGTGGGGGAGGGGGGTCGACAGAGAAGGGAGGAGGGGGAACAACAATGGGGCACGCGAGGGCCGTCTCCGAGTGGGGACCCGGGTAATGGCCGGGCGCGGCCTCCCCTCGGGAGTCCGCGCCTAGCTGCGAGTCCCCACAGCACGGAGATGACTTGCCATTCACCCTTCTCCCTGCCTCGCGCTGGGACACCTCGGGAGGCGACGCTCGTACCTCTTTCCCCCCGGTCCCCTTCATGACCGTTTTACTGGTACGAACGTCGCCTCCGCGATCAGCGTCTAACGACGCATCGCCGCGGTCCGTATCGGGAGGAATCATGAGCTCCGGGCCTGGGAGAGTCTCTTACCGAGTCTCAATCCCAGCATCATGATTCCCTGCCTTCGTGGTATGGCACACGAGGCATGGAACCTGCGCTTAGGCACCCAGCGAAAATCCGACCCCCAACAGAGAAAGGAAAGACAGGATCGACTTAGAGGCAGAAAAAATCGAACGAATCGAGGGTGCCGAGTCGAATCGAGTACACAGAATGTAAGAATACAATAAACACAAGCCGCATGCAACAAAATAAGGCCAAAAGGATACGCTGAACAGCCGAAAAAAGCGTAAGACGAGACAGAGCGTAAACCTGACAAGATGGCGTGGAGAGCCTTGGCCAAAGGAATGATTAAGCGCTTATAGTTTTTAGAGGCGTTTGATTGGCTGAGAGCGGTGGGCCCGTCTTTTCACTGTTAGCCGCGCGAAATTTGGCCAAGCAGAGCAAACCAATAGGCCTAGTTTGCATCAGTTTGACATGGTACAGTATATGACACCAAACTTAATACTCATCTGTGGTCCATGAGACTGGAAATGTAACAACAGCTATCTACAGAACAAAACGTTTATCCAAAAAATGAATGACCTTGAAAAATTAATAAATGAATATAGTAATGAAATATCTTTAAAATAGTTAAATGGGAATTATGTAAAGTTGATACTATAAACTTCTGCTGTGAGTTTGGAAAAGAAATATCTTGCCAAAATCGAAACAAAATCCAGAAGAAAACAAACACAGATAAAAGAAAAACGAATGTGAGCTCATTAGAAATCCTGCTAATGTAGAAGTAAATAAGAGTTGTTTATTTTTTATTGCAGCTAAAGCAGAACTTAAAAATATTAGAACTGGACAAAGCAAAAGGGGTACAAATCAGAACAAGAGTAAAATGCATTAAGGAAGGGGAATGCAACACAAAGTACTTTTGGGCTTTCTGAAAATCAGGAAAGCACCATTAGCAACTGGAAAGTCATTGAGAGTAACACTAATGTTGGAGCAGTGGCCTGGTACAGTCTGTGATTTTTACTTCCACTAGACCTTGAGTGATGGTCTGGGTGCTAGTCTGTCAGTCAGATGAGACAATGAACCAAGCTCATGTAAAAAAAAAAACCCCACGGCATCAAAGGGTTGTCCTCGGCAAAAAGCTCAAAAGAAAAATCCACCTGAAGGTAAAACAAATGCACTTGAAGGCAGAAATCAAAAAATAAAAAGAGTGGTGCTGCACTCCTGACAACGCGCTATCCCCTGAGAGAGCAGCAAGAATTTCACACAGAAAAATCTGTTGACAAAACGTAATACAATACAATACACTTGAAGTCAAAGGGTAAATTTTTCCTGTGCAGATCAGGAACTCTTCTTCATCCTCTTCATTCAGGTCTTCCCTTTAATCCTATTGCTTTAAATTGATGTAGAAACCACTGCCTGACCCTACTGTTCTCAGTAAGTGTGTGCGTGTGTGTGTGTGTGTGTGTGTGTGTGTGTGTGTGTGTGAGTGTTTGTGTGTGTGTGTGTGTGTGTGTGTTTGAAATGAAATGAAATGAAATTATGGTGCTTAGAGCCTCGCCGACCACTAAGGCCATCTCAAGGCTATCGCCGCGTTAATAACTACTACAAGGATAAAACAACAAACAATTAAAACGAGTCACCACTTCAAACTTTCCACTCCAAAGTTTGAAAAAAAAACTTCCATAGTTTAAAACCTTCAAATCTGGTTTAAAATGTTCACTTCTTTTAAGAAGTCCACCAGCACCCACGGAGGGACATCACGAAATAAAGTCTTCAAAGAAACCGCCATGTAATGTCTGTTCCTAACGTCATGCAGATCCCAACAGTCAAGGAGCACGTGTTTCACGGTGAGAGGCTCATCACAGGGAATACATCGAGGGGCCTCTTCCCCCTTCAACAAGTAAGAATGAGTAAAAAAAAAGTGTGCCCCGCACGCAGTCTGCACAGCACAGACTCCTCCTTTCTGTTCTTCACCCCCGAAGGGAGGGTCTCTTTTAGGTCTGGACAGATCTGGAAGAGCTTGTTGTCCGTCTGGGTGTTCCACTCCTCTTGCCAAAGATCCTTAACATAAGTGTTCACCTTCCGCTTCATGTCTGTGTATGGTACAAAGGATCTGGATAATTCTTTCTTTACAGCGTTCCTGGCCAGCAGGTCCGCCCTTTCGTTACCACGAATGCCAACATGTCCGGGAACCCAGGCCAACACAACCTCGAATCCTTTCTTCATTGCGAGAGTAAAAGCTTAATAAAATTCCAGCAGTTTGGGATGAGTGATATTCCTGCAGGCGATCGCCTCCAGGGCTGACAAGGAGTCGGAAAAGATCATGAATCTCTTTTGTTTCGAAGAGAGAACCATTTTTACCGCCAGAACCAGTGCGGTCAGTTCCGCAGTGTACACCGAGCTGTCAGACAGGATGCGCTCCGTTGAGGGCCGGTCAGGAAAGGCGGGACAGAACGCAGATGCAGCGACTCCGTCCTCTGACTTGGAACCGTCAGTGAAGATGCTTTGAAAAGTGGGGAATTTGTGACAGAGTTCTGAAAAGTAGGTTCTGTAGGCCAGAGAACTGGTGGAGTCTTTACGGTAGGAGGCCAGATCGAATCGGACCTCAGGTGTTCTAAAGGTCCACGGGGGGCTGTCAGGGAACTTAGAGAAATCTGAGATGCCACCGACATCCAGATCGGCATTTTCTAAGTGCGGCTGAATGCGGAGTCCGAGAGGAGGTATGCAGTTTGGGTTGTCTGTAAATTTCTTATCGAAAGGGTTGTTGAATACAGCGTCGTAAGCAGGGTTTGTAGGTTCAGAAAACAATTTCAAATAATAATTCAGGGTCAGCTTCAGTCTGCGGTTGGAGAGAGGCGGTTCCCCCGCCTCTGCGTACAGGCTGTGCACAGGGGTGGTGCGGAACGCACCTAAGCTGAGACGGAACCCTTGGTGGTGTATAGGGTCCAACAGTTTCAGGTAAGACGGTCTGGCCGAGCCATATACTACACTTCCGTAATCCAGTTTGGACCGGACCAGAGCTCTGTAGAGGTGCAAGAGAGTTCTCTTATCAGCACCCCAGTCCGTGTGCCTACAACTCGCATGATGTTCATGGCTTTTTGGCAAGATACTTTCAGCTGTTTGATATGGCTGAGGAAGTTCAGCTTCTGATCAAAGACGACCCCTAAAAATTTGGCTTCCTTGACCGCCGGGATGGTGGATTTTCCCAGACGGATTTCAGGGTCCGGATAGAACTGGCGAAAGTTATGAAAATGAATACATTCAGTTTTGGAGGACGAAAAGGTGAAGCCATTCTCCTCTGTCCAACACTGGATTTTGTCGACGCAGAGCTAAAGCCGTCACTGGATGCTGGCATACGTGCTGTCCGATCCCTTCTGAACGGACTGAACGATGTCATTAATTTTGATGCTGAAGAGAGCCGGCAACAGAATGCTCCCTTGCGGAACACCCAGCTCCTGCTCGTGAATGTCGGACATGGTGGTGCCGACTCTCACCTGGAATTGTCTGTCTTGTAAAAAATTGTGGATGAACTGGGGCAGGTGTCCTCAGAAGCCGAGCTTGTGCAGGTCCGAGAGGATTCCAAATTTCCAGGTGGTATCGTAAGCTTTCTCCAAGTAAAAAAAATATGGCCACCACATGTTGTTTGTTTACACAGGCATTTCTTACAGTGGTTTCCAGACGAACCAGATGGTCAACGGTAGAGCGATGCTTGCGGAAACCGCACTGTTCTTTCGCCAGAAGGCCGTCGGTCTCTAGTTTCCACATCAGTCTACCATTGACCATCTTCTCCATCAGTCTGCAGATGCAGCTGGTCAGTGCTACTGGGCAGTAGTTGGAGGGGTTTGAGGGGTCTTTTCCCAGTTTCGGTACCGGGATTATGAGGGCTTTCCGCCAGGAGGGTGGAAAAAAGCCTGTGATCCAGATGTGGTTGTAAACTTTGAGCAGGGTGTCCAGACAGGTTTCGGGAAAATGTTTTAAGAGTTTATAATGGACCTCGTCCATTCCTGGAGAGGAATCCGTGCAGGTCTGAAGGGCAGATTTTAGTTCATTTATAGTGAAAGGAAGGTTGAAGCTCTCTGTGTTTTTGGAAGAGAAGTTGCAGGGTGTTTTTTCTGTCAGGTTTTTGGTTTTGAGAAACCGAGCAGATTTGTTGGCAGATCTCGAGTTCTGTTCAATTGTGGAGGCAAGCAAATTGGCAACTGCTTTCTTCTCTGTGACCAGAGCGTCTGAAAGTTTAAGGTGATGAAAAGTTGGGCAGACATTTTTGCCCTTAGTTTTTTTTAAAACCCTCCACACTTTCTTCTTGGGTGTGTTGGAGGTTAAGGAAGAGCAAAAATCTCTCCACAACTTTCTCTGGCTCTTTTTAAAAACATACCTGGCTTTCGCCCTCAGCTGTTGATGGGTTCGAACGCTATCGGTCTCCGGTCTCCGGGCGGTCAGGCAGAGAGTCACCTTCCCCATCTGTGGACGACAGGAAAGTGGTCACTCCCATGCAGATCGTCGTGCACTCTCCACTCGTAGTCCAGGACCAACGATGGATCGCAGACCGACAGATCTAAACACGAGAGCTTTCCAGAGGACAGATGAAGGTAAGTGGGAGACTTGTCGTTAAGACAGCATAAGTCCATATCAGAAAGAAGGTTTTCCAAGAGAAGACCTCGGGCTGATGTCATCTCACTTCCCCAGAGTGGGGAGTGTCCATTAAGTCGCCCAACAGTAGAAACGGTCGTGGGAGCTGGTCGACCAGGTTCATGAGGTCCTGCCTCAGAACACGGACGGAAGGAGGAAGGTACAGAGAGCAGACAGTGATGGTTTTCTCAAGTGTGACTCTGAGTGCCACCAGGGGTGCTTAAAGGAACTGTACTGTATAAATGGGACTTACGTATAAAAAGAGCAACACCTCCCGTCAATCCCTCTTGCTTCGGATGAGCGGGTTTAAAAATTGAGTTAAAACCAGAGAGAGATAAAACCTTGCCATCTCTTTGCAGAGTCTCCTGCAGCGCCAGCACTGAAGGTTTCAAGGCACGACAAAGCAGCTGAAGTTCCTGGAAATTGGCGTAGAACCCCCGGATGTTCCAGTGGATCACTGCCATTAAAAAGGTTAAAAAAAAAAAGTAAAGCAGCAGCCTAATCCATTGCAACCCCCTGCTCCTCTGCTTGCGGTGGCTCAAGGTCGGCCAAGATAGCATATCTATTTTTTTTAACTGAATTTCTCCGATTCCAACCAAGCCGGAATATCTACCACCTCGGCTCTTCCCGATCCCGCCGAGGCCGCAACCCTCCCCTCCTTGGGTTTTGGAGGTACGGGGGGTTTCTGGCCACTCACGCCAGCCCGAGGGCCAGGCAGATGAGAGGCGGGGCGAGGGGGCCCGGGGGGTGGGGGGGGACGGGAGGCGGACAACGTGCCTCCGCCTGAGGCTTTCCGCTCCCGCCCAGCAGCCCCTGAGGACCGCCGTACAGGATGGGAAGGGGTGGACACGGCGCCTCCACCCAAGGCCAACGGTTCTGACAAGGTAGGCACGTCGTCCATCTGCGTCCCTGTGGACGTCGTCTGGACTGCAACGTCCACCATCCTGGGTCTGACGACAGAGGCGTAAGACGCCTTAGGTAATGCGGCCTCCACTTGCTTACGTGCCTCAAAGAAAGAGATTTTTTCTCCGTCTTCACCTTCTGGATTTGTTTTTCTTTTTTCCAGGTGGGGTAGTCTTTTGATGAGGACGGGTGGCCGCCTCCGCAGTTCGCACAACGGGCTGGACTGACGCATTCGCCCTGGTGCGCCGCCTTTGAACAGGTGCCACACGCCTCTTCCTCCTTGCATCGGTCCCGCACATGTCCGAATTTCTGGCATTTGAAACATCTTAGAGGGGACGGCACGTACAGACTTACGTTCACCATCAGGTATCCGACTTGAATGTCCTTGGGGACATTCGGGCAGCAGAAGGTTAGGAAAAATGTGTTGGTCGGGACTCTGTCCGACCCCTTCCTTACTGTCACCGCCAACGTCGGTCACTCCCTGAGAGGACAGCTCGCTCTTGATCTCTGCTTCAGACACTCCTCTCAACTC
>JAAQRG010299574.1:0-15052 GCA_011634625.1 Babylonia areolata
TTTTATTTCAAACTATGTTTAAGCCAAATTTGGTATTGGCAGACAAAGAACTACCAGAGAAAATGGCAATGTTAAAGTTTACCATGGACACACACACATACACAGACAACTGAACACTGGGTTATAACACACTTTGTTTTCACTAGTGAGTCGAAAACTGCAGGCAGGAAAAAATACAAAAAAGAGAGAAAGAAAGAAAGAAAAAAGAAAAGAAAAAAAAAGAAAGAAAAAAAAAGGACAAAAAGAAAAAAGAAAAAAAGGGTGGTGCTCTGTGTATTGACGCACTCTCCCTGGGGAGAGCAGCTCAAATTTCACACAGAGAAATCTGTTGTGACAATAAAGACTGATAAAATACGACACAGTAATACAGTACAACATCAGACCAAAGTTTCATCCCCATCACTCATCGCTAATTTCTCTCCAGATTCGCACACATCCTGGGAATGGCCTCTGGTGTTTTTTTCTGCGGCAGTCACGCACAACTGAGAGACCTTCTTTTTATATATATTATAAGAAAAAAGATCTATTATAAAAACAACAAAGAAATGGAAAAGCCCATTTACGCAATCTCTCACATCCCTAGTTCTTGTTGCTCATAGTCCAGCCGACCACACAGGGCCTATCAGGATCTCATGTCCCTGGTACTGGTAATTAATCTGGGAGTTATAATCCTAACAAGGTCTGTCTGACGAGCTTTTTTTCATGTGTTCCAACATGGGCAATGTGATTAAGCAGGTGTTTCCATTAAATAATAATCAGTGAAACGAAAGTGTGAAAAAAAAACGATTAGTTTTGTCAGGCAAACACACACGCATGCCCACATACATACAAACAAAATCAAGTACTCACTAAGTTTCATTTTGTTTCCACATGTGAGCCCAAAACATCAATGTTTACCATAGACACACACACACACACACACACAAACACACTCAGTCACCCACACACACAAAGCACAAACCCCTGCATTTGTTTATCCCAATGTTTAATGATCTTCTCACAGAACCAAGTGAAAGAAGATAAAAAATCACAGAAAACACCCACAAGGCATAATGTTGTACACATGTGCTCCTGTTGTACATGCACCAACCCAACCCAACCCAACACACACACACACACACGTGCGCACCCACTGTCAGGACTGCTGACATCAACCAATGCATCCACAAAAAGGCATGTGGCAGGACCTCCACAGTATCAGTAAAATAACACAGTAACTTCACAATTACAACTCGCCAAAGGCTGAACAAGAAGACTGCCAAATTCCAACAGTTTGAACTCACAAAAGGCAAAAAACACAAACATAAACTGCCAGTACAAACTGAACGAGTCATGAAGGCAAATGAACACTTTCTCCCACATTTTTCACACCGAACGGCTGATGAACCTGCTGGACCCAAAGACGGGCTGAAACCTGTTCCGAAGAAAGCGAGAGACGAGGCATGCAGGACGAAGAAAGAAGGGGAGGTTATCACTGTCGCTTAAAACCCAGCGGACCACAGAGGGCCACTGTTATATCAGGGCTGAAAATGTTGTCAACATTGATCCTTTAGATAAAAAACAACAACAAAAAACTTGGAAAACAAAATAAGGAAAAGTACATTCATAACCATGCACACAGGACATGACTCTGACACTGACAATACTGTCAATTAAAAAAAAACCACCAAACAACCCAGAATATAAACATAATTACACATAATACATAAAATTATATATATAAATACCAGGCATAAAAAACCAGAACACGAGTCGGCTACTCACATATCTGAGGCACACACACACACACAAAACCCAACAAAAAACGAAACAAAAAAACACAACAACAAAACAAAAACACCAAACATAGTAAGATGGTAAGAATTCCAAATTATCGTCAAGAAAATGTCAAAAAAAAACCCCCAAAAAACAAAACAAAAAAAATCCAACAAAACAAAACAAACAAACAACAACAAAAACCAACAAAAAAAAAAAACCAACCCCCAACCAACCCCAAACAGACAGACAAAAATAAAACCCCAAAGACTTTCTACGGGGTATAAAACAACAACAGCGACATAGGTGAATGGAACAGCAGAGCAGAAAGAGACAGTAGAGCAAAAAAGGAAGAAGGCCAGAATTATAGAAAGCACACAGAAAAGAGGACATTTCTGGCACTGAATCTCCAGGACAGCTGTGGGAAGGGTTGACAGCTGTGGTCATTGATACAGGACAGAGGGGAAGCTAGGAGAGGTGTGGGAAGGGTTGACAGCTGTGGTCATTGATACAGGACAGAGGGGAAGCTAGGAGAAGTGTGGGAAGGGTTGACAGCTGTGGTCATTGACAGAGGACAGAGGGGAAGCTAGGAGAGGTGTGGGAAGGGTTGACAGCTGTGGTCATTGATACAGGACAGAGGGGAAGCTAGGAGAAGTGTGGGAAGGTTTGACAGCTGTGGTCATTGATACAGGACAGAGGGGAAGCTAGAAGTGTGGGAAGGGTTGACAGCTGTGGTCATTGACAGAGGACAGAGGGGAAACTAGGAGAGGTGTGGGAAGGGTTGACAGCTGTGGTCATTGACAGAGGACAGAGGGGAAACTAGGAGAGGTGTGGGAAGGGTTGACAGCTGTGGTCATTGATACAGGACAGAGGGGAAGCTAGGAGAGGTGTGGGAAGGGTTGACAGCTGTGGTCATTGATACAGGACAGAGGGGAAGCTAGGAGAAGTGTGGGAAGGTTTGACAGCTGTGGTCATTGATACAGGACAGAGGGGAAGCTAGGAGAAGTGTGGGAAGGGTTGACAGCTGTGGTCATTGATACAGGACAGGCGGGAAGACAGCGGACACTGTTCTTTATCGTCCAGCTGACCGCACAGGGCAATATTTAATCAAAACTGTCCAACTATGTAAAGAAAAATTCAACAGCAAAACGGACCTGTGGAGAAAAGGGTGAAAAAGAAACGGCCAAGAAAGAAAATCTGATCGTTTTTTTCTCTCCTCTGATTGTGCCACCACAACACCACCCACATTGTCTTGTGCATGTAATACAACCAGTAAGTAAAATAACGTGAACTAAATGGATGTGACCAACCACTTAAAAGACCCACCAAAAATGATGATGAACAAAATTTTAATATTTTGATTCTGTCACTAACCCTCATTCTACCTATTTACAGACTTTGCACACACACACACACACCAGTCACTCAAGACTGGCGGACAGCAGCAACTGGACATGACAAAGTGAAACATTATAACACACGTTTACAAAAGTAGACGACATAAAATCCCCGACCAAACATAGTTCTACACAAAACCCTGTGTAGGACGTGTCAGTAACACAGCCAATGGCACACACCCACACCCCCACCCCCACACTGGATCTTACTGTCGCCCATAGCACACTATTTCAAAGCCATTTACACAAAGACACGCCATTCATTCAAAGACAGACCATTCGTTTAAACAAAGACAGGCCATTCCGACAAAGACACGCCATTCATTCAAAGACACACCACTTATACAAAGACATGCCATTCATACAAAGACGGGCCATTCTGACAAAGACGGGCCAGTCATACAGCTGGTCTGTCAGTGCTGCAAGCCCTTCAGAACATTAACTCCCACCCTTGTCGGCAGTGCTACAGAAAGTAGCACGAAGCAGACGGGTGGTCCTCCAGGGGATCCGGGGAATGTGCAGACTGACTGGCTGGCCATGAAGGGCGCCTTGGGGCACTTGTTCTTGGCTTGGACCAAGGTGAGGCCCTGTGTTCTGAGGACGCTGGCAGGGGGCTGGCCTGGAGAGGGGTGGGCACTGCCAACATCCCAGGACACACCGCGTGACGTGACGCCAACATCCCAGGACACACTGCGTGACGTGACGCCAACATCCCGGGACACACCGCGTGACGTGACGTCAACATCCCGGGACACACCGCGTGACGTGACGCCAACATCCCAGGACACACCGCGTGACGTGACGCCAACATCCCAGGACACACCGCGTGACGTGACGCCAACATCCCAGGACACACCACGTGACGTGACGCCAACATCCCAGGACACACCGCGTGACGTGACGCCAACATCCCAGGACACACTGCGTGACGTGACGCCAACATCCCAGGACACACCGCGTGACGTGACGTCAACATCCCGGGACACACCGCGTGACGTGACGCCAACATCCCAGGACACACCACGTGACGTGACGCCAACATCCCAGGACACACCGCGTGACGTGACGCCAACATCCCAGGACACACTTCGTGACGTGACGCCAACATCTCAGGACACACCGCCGCGACGGACGCCAACATCCCAGGACACACCGCGTGACGTGACGCCAACCTCCCAGGACACACCGCGTGACGTGACGTCAACATCCCGGGACACACCGCGTGACGTGACGCCAACATCCCAGGACACACCACGTGACGTGACGCCAACATCCCAGGACACACCACGTGACGTGACGCCAACATCCCAGGACACACTGCGTGACGCCAACATCCCAGGACACACCGCGTGATGCCAACATCCCAGGACACACCACGTGACGTGACGCCAACATCCCAGGACACACCACGTGACGTGACGCCAACATCCCAGGACACACCGCGTGACGCCAACAAGCCGAGCAGGTCTTTCATTTCAACCCTCACCTCCCCACTCTCCCTCCCCATGGCTGCCAGCTTTGTTCCTTGGGCGTGGCGCCAACCTCACAGACCTGGATGCTGTGAGTCTGATTTCACAAAGATATCCAACAACCTCAAACTGGCTTTTTTCTCCTTTCCACTGTCCTCCTCAACGTGTTGTCAATCAGGTGGTGTCCACTTGGACAGGTGTGGTCAAGTTATATAGGTTCCCTCCCCTGTCCTCGCTGTCCTGGGGTGGTTAGCCACGTCAGCTGTACTGCCTCAAGTGGCGATGTTGACGTTAGGCCTCAATGTAACTAACCAACCAGTAACCGCTCTGCACAGGCAAACCTTTTTTTCCTTGTCTCAAGACAGATCACTCTGCGACATGACACAGAAACATGGCGACCTGTCAATTGACTGTTATCCACCAATACATGACACAACGTGACACAGAAACATGCCTACCTGTCAACTGTCGTCCACCAATATGTGACACAGAAACATGCCTACCTATCAACTGTCGTCCACCAATACGTGACACAGAAACATGCCTACCTATCAACTGTCGTCCACCAATACGTGACACAGAAACATGCCTACCTATCAACTGTCGTCCACCAATATGTGACACAGAAACATGCCTACCTATCAACTGTCGTCCACCAATACGTGACACAGAAACATGCCTACCTATCAACTGTCGTCCACCAATACGTGACACAGAAACATGCCTACCTATCAACTGTCGTCCACCAATACGTGACACAGAAACATGCCTACCTATCAACTGTCGTCCACCAATACGTGACACAGAAACATGCCTACCTATCAACTGTCGTCCACCAATATGTGACACAGAAACATGCCTACCTATCAACTGTCGTCCACCAATACGTGACACAGAAACATGCCTACCTATCAACTGTCGTCCACCAATATGTGACACAGAAACATGCCTACCTATCAACTGTCGTCCACCAATACGTGACACAGAAACATGCCTACCTATCAACTGTCGTCCACCAATACGTGACACAGAAACATGCCTACCTATCAACTGTCGTCCACCAATACGTGACACGACACGACACAGAAACATGCCTACCTATCAACTGTCGTCCACCAATACATGACACGACACGACACAGAAACATGCCCACCTATCAACTGCCCAGTCCCCACAAATACATACTCTACCCACTTGAACTTGTCATGTACACACACAGACAGAAGAAAAGTGTTTAAAAAAACAACCACCACCCCACCTTGCAGTATGACAGGAGTCCTGTCATCAATAATGCACTGTTATAACAGGTTGCTATACTGTGGAGACAGCGACGGAAAGACAGTCAGGCAGTAACAGAAATACTTGGTACATGAAAACAATTAGAAAAGTAGTTTTGAAATACTTGGAACATGTTGACACAAACACAGACTGAAAAGTAGCAATGAAATGCTTGGTGCACATACACGAATGTCAAACATGGTAAACACACACACGAACAAATAGCAAGGAAACACTTGGCACATTAACATAAACCATTGGCATAAGATCTCAGTGGATACGGACAATAATGCACTGTTTAAAATAGATTGCCATCCTGCCAGAGAAATGTTTTGCAATGAAAGACGGGTCACCAATATTGCATGAAACACTGGAGACACACATACACACACACTGTGTACAAGGGTAAAAGCGAAAACTGTGGAAAAAACAGAAGTTCAGTCATATAAATTCCTGTTAATCAGGCCATATACACAAAAAACCTTCAATGATAGGGTGTTCTCAGTCAATATATATATAGTCAATATATCTATATATACCTATATATTTCTTTCTTTCTCCCCCGCCCCCCCCAGAACGTTTCACAGGGAAACTGGGTGGGTGGGGACATCACTGAGCTAGCCTCCTGTACACCAAGTCTTTCCTTCCTTCCTTCTAACTTCATGGGCTGCAACTGCCCCCTTCACTCACCCCTACCACTGGGCTTTTACGTGCCTGGCCTTTTCTCACCTGCCATTTGCCAATGCATGGTCAGTTCTCAATTTCACATCTGTGACAACTTTGATCACACTAGATTTATCACAAACGTTTGAAAACCATTCTGTGAGATTGTTGTTGTTGTCAATCTCTAACCCCCCCCCCCAAAAAAAAAAACCCACAGAAATAATTGTGTTTTGGCATAAAGATCATACTTTCCTCAGACTTTGCCCATCCATATATATCCATATGTACCCCCTTCCAGTGAGATTTACACCAGTTCAGCACAACTCCGGCTTCACATTTGTGAAGCCGCCTTTCATAACCTTCAGACATGAAGGCTTTTTGCCAGCAATGTACTCCGTTACAGTCCAGTTCAATTCAGTAACTGAAGAAGGCGTCACTGCGTTCGGATAAATCCATATACGCTACACCACATCTGCTGAGCAGATGCCTGACCAGCAGCGTAACCCAATGCGCCTGCATTATAGACACACTGCATACAGGAAAGAAAGCCCCTGCAGAAATCCTGACACCTGGATCAGCCCAGAGACAACTCTAACTCCATCGATTTGGAAACTTCATTCACTGTTCTACTGCATTCAAGAAAATTGGAATTTCGTTGTTCTATTGTATTGTAGAAGATAGGAAATTTGCTGTTCTATTGTATTGTTCTGTTGTAGAAGATAGGAAATTCACTGTTCTATTGTATTGTTCTGTTGTAGAAGATAGGAAATTCACTGTTCTATTGTATTGTTCTGTTGTAGAAAATAGGAAATTCACTGTTCTATTGTATTGTTCTGTTGTAGAAAATAGGAAATTCACTGTTCTATTGTATTGTTCTGTTGTAGAAGATAGGAAATTCACTGTTCTATTGTATTGTTCTGTTGTAGAAAATGGGAAATTCACTGTTCTATTGTATTGTTCTGTTGTAGAAAATAGGAAATTCACTGTTCTATTGTATTGTTCTGTTGTAGAAGATAGGAAATTCACTGTTCTATTGTATTGTTCTGTTGTAGAAGATAGGAAATTCACTGTTCTATTGTATTGTTCTGTTGTAGAAAATAGGAAATTCACTGTTCTATTGTATTGTAGAAGATTGGAAATTTGCTGTTCTATTGTATTGTTCTGTTGTAGAAGATAGGAAATTCACTGTTCTATTGTATTGTTCTGTTGTAGAAGATAGGAAATTCACTGTTCTATTGTATTGTAGAAGATTGTTAATTCACTGTTCTACTGTATTGTAGAAGATTGTTAATTTGCTGTTCTACTGTATTGTAGAAGATTGTTAATTCGCTGTTTTACTGTATTGTAGAAGATTGTTAATTTGCTGTTCTACTGTATTGTAGAAGATTGGAAATTTGCTGTTCTATTGTATTGTAGACACCTGTCTGAGGCGCATCCACAAGATCTGATGGCAGGAGAAGATCCAAAACGAGGATCTGTGGGAGCGAGCGGGACAGGAACCAGTGGCCAGGAAGCCAGCGTCCAGCATCACACGCCAAGCCCTGACCTGGAACCCGCAGGGAAAGAGGAAGAGAGGCCGGCCTCGCAACAGCTGGAGGCGAGATACCGAGGCAGAGCTGAAGCAGCAAAGGACCAACTGGACTGAAATGGCCAGAACAGCCCAGAACAGAGTGCGATGGCGAGGGGTCGTCGATGGCCTATGCTCCACCAGGAGCGATGGGCATAATGATGAATGAATGATTGTATTGTAGAAGATTGTTAATTCGCTGTTCTACTGTATTGTAGAAGATTGGAAATGCACTGTTCCACTGTATGTAGAAGATTGGAAATTCAATGTTCTATCATATTACTGATTGGAAATTCACTGTTATAGAAGATTAAAATTCACTGATCTATTTTATTGTAGAAGACTAGAAATTCACTGTTGTACTGTACTGTATTGTAGCCTACTTGTGCCAGTAGATATCTGTGCTTGGTATTCAGTGTGCTGTCCCCAGGGAGAGTGCATGGCCATCACCTGGCTCCACCTTCAGCTCAAACCACACAGTGTTCCAAGAAATCATAAAACCCCCAAACAGGTGACTGTCGGCAAAGGACTGGGGGATGAGATGTCACATCACAGCCAATGCCTGCCTGTCATCAGAGCTAGAGGATTGTTCTTCCCCATTGAGCGAAGCGATACAGAGCCGAACTTCCCTGTTTACTGTTCATGTACAGCTTACTTACCACTTCTGTTCAAGGATGCTTCACTGTCCTGTACATCAAGGTTTAAGCTTTCAAGCTCTTTACCCTCAACTTGTTGGATATCTCATGCTTTAAATCAGTTAGAAAACCAGAAACACCAACAAGATGACGTACAAGACTGTCAAATGTGTCAATCAGTTTATGCTGCTCGTTTAAAACACAGATGACTTCACCCATATCATACTCAACATATGCATGCCTCCACAAAAAATCATCTTTGTATTAAAGCTACCCAAAAAAGACCTATGCACCAAGATGCCTACTTAAAAAAAAAAAGAAAAAAAAAAAGGAAGAAGCAAAATAAAAGCAAAAAAGCAACCAAAACAACATTGCACAGTAGATAGAGGATGGGGAAGAACAGGAAGGCTGCTTGTTCCTATACACTGCAATTCTCTTTTCTCTGTCAATAACCAACATCATCATCATCATCATTCACATCAGTCAATCAATTCAATGCAGGCCCTGGGGCAATGTCACAAACAGATCTGAGGAGAGGACTTGTGGATTATCTGACAAGAGTTCTGAAACACAACGTGGAGAAACCTTCAGCTGATCTACCATACTTTTGCTGCCCAGTTATCGTCAACACACGTGTGTTCATACATGAGCACACACAAATGCATACAGACACTCACACAAACCCACACATGCACTCATACACATAGGCACACATACATATAAACACACAACAATAATTTCAAACAATCCATAGAAAACAAAACAAAACCAAACCAGAATGAAGTGTCATTTTCATCATATATCACCACATTTCTCAATGCCAATACTAAAAATCATCAATCATTTCAATTTACAAACGTAAAGACAGTAAATAATGCACTGAAAATGTAAGTTCAGATCATGCAACCATATGCACACACACATACGTATTCTCTCTCTCTCTCTCTCACACACACACACCACACACACACACACACACACGTACAATAAAACGGATGGTGGTCTGTGCACATCTGCCCATGGCACTGAAGTAATCCACTGTGTGAAATAACGTTCAATGAACAGCAACTTGTACTTGGACAGCGCACTGTAGTGACAGTGAAACACTAACAATAATGCAGCCACTCCTTCACATTCTTAGCAATTTCCTCTTTTCAAAACTGACAGACAGACAGATGGCAAACAACAGTACACACATAATGTAGAAACTGCACACACAGGTTTACATGCCTACACACTTCTGTCAACACTGTAATTCTGGGTCAGCACAACTCATCAACAGAAGAAAATGTTGCACAAACCAGGATACCATTGCGTACATACCAAACAACTCAATGATCCCAAAGACATCATTTTAAAAAAAATGGACCTCTGTTACATAAAGGCAGTAAAGTGATCTTTACAAAGGCATTGGGAGGGCACAAACAACAAAACAATAACCACTACAACCGCATTAGAATTAAAAAAAAAAAAAAAAAAAAAAAATCAAATTGGTCATGACATATAACATCTGCAGTCTCATTTAAAGTCAACAATACTTGAACCACAGAGAAAACTGAAGGATGCAGGTTTGCAGAGGCACTGCATCAACTAAACCTGCCTCCATGACAGACAACAGACAATACTGAATGCTGTCTGTCAGTCTGACCTCTCTATCCATACCTCATGACAGACAACAGACAACACTCTCTATCCATACCTCATGACAGACAACACTGAATGCTGTCTGTCAGTCTGACCTCTCTATCCATACCTCATGACAGACAACAGACAATACTCTCTATCCATACCTCATGACAGACAACACTGAATGCTGTCTGTCAGTCTGACCTCTCTATCCATACCTCATGACAGACATCAGACAATACTCTCTATCCATACCTCATGACAGACAACAGACAACACTGAATGCTGTCTGTCAGTCTGACCTCTCTATCCATACCTCATGACAGACAACAGACAATACTCTCTATCCATACCTCATGACAGACAACACTGAATGCTGTCTGTCAGTCTGACCTCTCTATCCATACCTCATGACAGACAACAGACAATACTCTCTATCCATACCTCATGACAGACAACACTGAATGCTGTCTGTCAGTCTGACCTCTCTATCCATACCTCATGACAGACATCAGACAACACTGAATGCTGTCTGTCAGTGTCTGTTGGCTGTCCTATGTATCCAGTCCTCACAGATTCTTCACTGTCTGTCATTGTGGGCTGCAGCCGCCACATTCACACATGCACCAGTGGGCTTTTTGACTCAGTCATCCCTCCACTTGAGCACTGCCCTGGCGTCAACACTCGTTTCATCAAAATGGCTCACATGCGTTCTTACATATATGCATAACCCACAGGCAAAGGGAACTAACTCCTACAGTATTTCCTGCTGTGTCCACATGCATCAAGGAAAAGCCGGCCCATTTCAATAAACTTGCTGTGGGTTTTTTGCATCAGTACGGCAGGGAAACCTGCCAGGGCTGTAGAACCTTAGGGCTGAATGGGTTAAGTGTGACCCCCCCCCACCCCCCCGTTTTCAGGGCCGTGCGTGCTGTGGTATGTTTTATTTCCATAACCCACCAAATGCTGGCAAGGATTACAGATATCTTAACCTGTGTATTTGATCTTCTGCATGCATACACACACAAAGAGGGTTCAGGCACTAGCCGGTCTGAGCATCTGTTGACCTGGGAGGCTGGGAAAATCTCCACCCGTTATGTATCAGGCGCCATAACCAGGATTCAAACCCAGGATCTCAGACTGAACATCCAATGCTTTAACCACTTTAAACACTGTTAGGCCCATTATCATCACAGACAAAGGTCTAAATGTTCCACTTGTTCTCCTCCACCATATCATGTGACCCAGATGACAAGTCCATTTCATGGAAACCCATCCCTTTCGTTTCAGATACACAGCCTGGTCAAGCAAAGGCTCTGAATCAATGCACTCACAGAAAATAAATCAGTTTCCAAACAAGACTTCTTTCCTGTATGTGTCTGGCTCACTTTTTCTTTTAAAAACTTGTTCCAATCTACTGACTGGGAACACAAGCCGACCCACAGCACCAGGGAACACAAGCCGACCCACAGCACCAGGGAACACAAGCTGACCCACAGCACCAGGGAACACAAGCCGACCCACAGCACCAGGGAACACAAGCTGACCCACAGCACCAGGGAACACAAGCTGACCCACAGCACCAGGGAACACAAGCTGACCCACAGCACCAGGGAACACAAGCCGACCCACAGCACCAGGGAACACAAGCCGACCCACAGCACCAGGGAACACAAGCTGACCCACAGCACCAGGGAACACAAGCTGACCCACAGCACCAGGGAACACAAGCTGACCCACAGCACCAGGGAACACAAGCTGACCCACAGCACCACAAAGTGGCGCAGCTGACGGAAACAGGCCGTGGGTCTCAACGTCCTGGCAGCATCAGCTGGGTTGAGGATGGACGTTTTTCCAGTCTCCAAATCAAACATTATGTGCAGACCTGTCAGTGCCTGAGCCCCCTTTGTGGGAAAACACATGCAGATCATCGAACACACACACACAAAATCTCTATTATCCAGTGTTACGTGGATTATGGAAACACGAACGTACCCAATGTGCATATCCCTGAAAACAAACTATGGCTGCCCAGACGACAGAATAAAAATGGCTAAACATGGTAAAGCCCACTTGTAGATATAAGTGAACATGGGAGTTGCAGCCCACGAACTGGGAAATAAAAGCATCTCCACCACTTATCCCCCCCCCCCCCCACTGTCCTCCTCCTCCCTCACACACTCTTTTCCCACCTGATGTAAACTTGACCCCATTCACACACACTCTTTTCCCACCTGATGTAAACTTGACCCCATTCACACACACTCTTTTCCCACCTGATGTAAACTTGACCCCATTCACACACACTCTTTTCCCACCTGATGTAAACTTGACCCCATTCACACACACTCTTTTCCCACCTGATGTAAACTTGACCCCATTCACACACACTCTTTTCCCACCTGATGTAAACTTGACCCCATTCACACACACTCTTTTCCCACCTGATGTAAACTTGACCCCATTCACACACACTCTTTTCCCACCTGATGTAAACTTGACCCCATTCACACACACTCTTTTCCCACCTGATGTAAACTTGACCCCATTCACACACACTCTTTTCCCACCTGATGTAAACTTGACCCCATTCACACACACTCTTTTCCCACCTGATGTAAACTTGACCCCATTCACACACACTCTTTTCCCACCTGATGTAAACTTGACCCCATTCACGCACACTCTTTTCCCACCTGATGTAAACTTGACCCCTTTCACACACACTCTTTTCCCACCTGATGTAAACTTGACCCCTTTCACACACACTCTTTTCCCACCTGATGTAAACTTGACCCCATTCACACACACTCTTTTCCCACCTGATGTAAACTTGACCCCTTTCACACACACAAAGCCACCATCCTGTCACCACACACCACATGGTCACTGGTCAGTAAATCACAGTCGTGTTCAGTCACACCCCAGTCGAACACCAGCTTCTCACAGGCAGTGTGGCTGTATGGTGGAGTTCATGTGCTGACTTGGTGATATGCAACGGATCTTACGCATTCACTCTGGTGACCTGGAGCCAGCTGCATTGCTTGGTTCTAACTTTTTGACAGTTACACTGACTAAATGCCTACGTTGACCGAACTATGCCATTGGTCAGTTACATGCTACACACAATTAGTAGTGGGTTACGACCATACTAGGCTCTTCCGTCCAAGCAATGCAACTGCCTCCTGAGCACTCCTTGTACAGTGTCCACAGTGCCATCAACCTGAGAGAACACTGTGCTGGAGACAGACAGACCGACATCAAGGGACTGACAGACAGGTGGGGGGGGGGGGGGGGGGGGGGGTGAGTGGGACTGACAAAGAGACAGAGGGAGTGACAGCGAGATAAAAACAGAGAGAAACAAGGCAGAGAAAGAGAGCAAAACACAGACAGACAGAGAAACAGAGACGCAGAGAGAGAGAGCAAGGCACAGACACAGAAAGACAGACAGACAAGAGAAACAGAAACAGAAAAAGAGACAGCAATACATGGACATCCACAGAGAGAGACACAGAAAGAGAGAGGAAAACAGAGAGAGAGAGAGAGGGTGACAGAACACAGAACTGTTTTAATGTAAGACCACCGACCTGTATACATATAAATGCATGTGTTGTACACACACACATATGAAAACCAAACCTTGAGTTGGGTGAGCAACAAAATATTAGAAAGAATAAACTTATAACAAAACTAAATAAGTAAGGATAATTTATAAGCGCTTTCTGCTCACTGTTTTAACACATAAAAAATAAACATTGCTACATCTCTTGACACAATGCTGTTGACATTTTGAAGTATGTGGGGTAATATAAGAATCCTTAACTTTTGTATGTGCTTAGATAAGTATTTCTTTCTCAGAATATCAGACAGAGAGAGACAGAGACAGACAAACACATGACAGCTAAAAAGAGCCACAGAAGATGTCTAGACATAACATGAATTAAAACAACAACAAAATGAACAGATTTCTCGACACAATCCGAATCAAAACAACAACAGCGGAAAGAACACGAACAGCTGCACAGCGGTCTCATCACAGATGCAGGATGTCAGCATCATCCACCAGCTCAGTGTCAGTGGCGGTGGTGGTGGTGGCGGGGGAGGTGGTGGTGGTGCCGTCCATGATGGTGTTGGCCATGGAGCGCACCACCTCCTGCAGGCCCTTCACCTCACTCTCCACACTCCTGACACACACACCACACACACATTGACACACATACACACCACACATTACACACCACACACATTGTCACACACATGAAACACACTGTCACACACATGAAACACATTGTCACACACACCACACACATTGTCACATACACCACACACATTGTCACACACAAATACACACATATTGACAAACAATCACACACACTGACACACACACACCACACACATTGTCACACACACCACAGAAAGAAATACACACACATACACCACACACACACACACATCAAACACACACATACACCACACACACACACCACAGACACACACACACACACATCAAACACACACATACACCACACACACACACCACACACACACACACACATGTGCGAATGTGTGTGCGCGAATGTGTGTGTGCATGTATGCATATGTGTGTGTGTGTATATGTGTGTGTGTGAGTGAGTGTGTGTGTGTGTGTGTGTGTACAAGCGT
>JAAQRG010299594.1:0-15060 GCA_011634625.1 Babylonia areolata
GATAACCTCCCGGAAGTAGGTAACCTCCCCTTTGTCCCGCTGGCTAGCGCCCTCTTTTGACGGCAGCCATTATGACTCCTGTTCCTGTGCTCTCCATATGGCTAATTTTTTTTCCGTATTTTCTGTCTGTCTGTCGATTCTTTTTATTATCATTTTAGGATCATTCTGTCTCTTCAACCTACACTTTATGATCAATAATCAACACAGAGTCTCAGGGTTGTCTGTGAAGCAATCACAGTTCATAATCACTGACTGGATGGCCCCAAACCCAGACTGTCAAACCCCAGCTGACAAAGAGAAGTACTAATGATATGGATACTTATATAGCGCATATCCTCGGTCGAAGACCAAGGTCTAAGTGCTTTACATACACAGAAGCATTTGCGCAACAGCACTACCTGGGCAGAGCTGACTGACAGCTGCCATTGGGCGCTTATCATTCGTTTCCTGTGTCACTCAATCCGTTTTCAATAACACACACACACTCACACAGGCATGTAATATATTACGTGTATGACCATTTTGTTTATTTACCCTGCCATGAAGGCAGCCATACTCCGTTTTCAGGGGTGTGCATGCTTGGTATGTTCTCGTTTCCATAAAGCACTGACCTCCAAGTTGTGCAACCAGCGCTGTGGAGGAACGTAGCGGTACTCTCCATAGTCTGCCCAGTTGGGACGATGCCGGCCGCTGGAACATCACACACTACTTTGATGTTTCTGTTTATACAGTGAACCATGGGGTATGTATTGTTTTAGTATAGTAAGCCATGGGCAGGTATTATTTTTCATACCATGAGCCATATATATATTTTCTTTTATTATGAACCATGGGGTGTGTCTGTTTTTATACGATGAACCATAGGGTATGTCTTTTTTCCCTATGAACCATGTCTTTTTTATACCATGAACCATAGTGTATGTCTTTTTTATACCATGAACCATTGTATACATCTTTTTTATACCATGAACCATGGTGTATGTCTTGTTTGTACCTTGAACCATGGTGTATGTCTTGTTTGTACAATGAACCATGGGGTATATCTTTTTTTATACTATGAACCGTGAAGTATGTCTTTTTGATTTACCATGAACTATAGGGTATGTATTCTTTATATGCTATGACCATAGGGTATGTATTTTCTGTATACCATGAACCACAGGGAATGTCTTTTTTCAAACAGTGAACCATGAAGTACATCTTTTTAAACAGTAAACCACATGGTATGTCTTTTCTTCCCATGAACCATCAGATATGATATATATGTCATTTTTTTTTTATTCCATGAAGTGGTGAACTATGGGGTATGCCTTTTTTTACCATGAACCATGGGTTATGTCTTTTTTTCAATGAACCATGGGGTTTATCATTTTCTTAACCCTCTTGCATTCACATATTTCACAGAGAAACTCTACCTTGTGTTTGTCTATGGCTGGAGTGAATGGAAAAGGGTTAAACCATGACCCATGCTGTATATTTATGTTGTTATACAGTGAACCATGGGTAATGTCTTTTTCTTCATACTATGAACCATGGGACATGTCTTTTTATACAGAGAATCACAGGTATTATCTTTTTTTTCTTTGTTTTATTCTTTTATTTCTTAACAGCAAGACTTGGTTACCTTGTGGGCGGGATACTGGTGTAGTTGATTTCCTCTGGATAACACACATGGATTGGCTGCAAAGGAACCACACAATTAATCATCAGTCAAATGCCATGCCTGTGTATGCTCACACTCGCTCACAAAATATTAGTGTCTTCCCACTCTTGCCTAAAATAAATCATAATGAAAAATCATTACACTAAAGAAACACTAAAACACACACACCAGTGCGAGTGATCAACGGACAGGCAGAGAGACAGAGAGAAACAAGAACAGACAGAATGAGGGGAACATCTGCGTGTGTGGGGTGGGTGGGGGGTGGGTGGGTGCGGGTGTGTGCTGATTATCTGGTTGCGGTTTTCCGCAATTTATCTTTATTCTTATCTTATTTGTCTATTATAATCAATGTGCAGTATAGTAGGCTATGTTTATAATTATATTCAAATAATGTTTCTTAATTCTTTCTGTTTTTACATTAAGAATACTAGTTATTACCTGCAGTGTGTGGATGGATGTATGTATGAAACTGGGTATGTGATATTTTTTACATTTGTATCTTTGTAATATTCGTAAAAGCTGTTGTTGACTTTTACAGTGATGGTCCCCATGTTGTTTACTTGTCTATGTTGTGATAATGCACCTGACCAAATTTCTCCAGCTGGAGATAATAAAGTTATTCTTATCTTATCTTATCTTATCTTATCACTGGCTAACCTATGATATATAAAACAGGAGAAAGAAAAGACAGCACTGTCTTCATTATCAGACAGCTGCACATTCTTGCTGTTTGTGTCTTTGTGCCTCCATGTGTGTGTGTGTGTGTGTGTGTGTGTGTGTGTGTGTGATAGAGAGAGAGTGTGTGAGAGAGTGTGTGTATGAGTGTGTGTGTGTGTGTGTGAGTGTGTGTGCGAGTACGATTGCGTGCGTGCGTGCGTGTGCGTGTGTGCATGTGTGTGTGTGTGTCTCCCTGTCTGTGAGTGTCTGTGTGATGTGGGTGTATTGCAGGTGACCAACAGAATTAAGATATACTCACATCCTGTGTTTTACTTTCACAGGTGACCTGACTCCTGTCCACTGTCTGAAACATAAACAGTACCACACACACAAACACACAAATATGCACACACACACTCACACACACCACACACAAACACACATACACTCACACACACACACACACGTGAACACACACATTTAATAAACCAATCCAGCAGTGCTCTTATGAGTCTTGATACAATACAAAAGACAAGAGTTTTAAACTAGTTTTTGCTTTGTTTTTCTGACCTCTATAACCTTGACCTGTCCTCTGCTCTGTCACATCACAGTGCCACTTCTACACAGAACATGATCAATGTAACCCCTGACCTCAACAACCTTGACCTCTTCTTTGCTGGGCATCAGAACATTACATTCAGTGTGCTTTCACATAAAAAGTGCCCGAAGGATGAGTATGCATGTGCTCATCTTTCTTTTTCTTTTTTTTTGTTTTTTGTTCACCATCCATTCTAGACAAGGTGACAGTCCAGTTGACACCAGTGAGAAAGCTTATTCCATTGGTTTGAATTATTCATGAGGTTCACAGGCCAAAGGTGGATGGAAGCCAAAGGGTTAAGCTGAGTACCAACCCCCCCCCCCCCCCCGCCCCCTCCCCCCCCACCACCACCACCCCTCCCTGTCTCACCACCACTTCAGCACATGGCAGCTTGAGTGACCCAATCACTCACAGCAACAGAATGGCAACCAACACTGTTAGCTGATCGATCGTTATTGTGTTTTTTTAGAAGACTTCAACATGGCAGTTACTCTTTTTATCTGGTTTACGCTTATCCAGCAAACATCCCGAACTGACCCCTACAAAACTGACCCTACAAAACACACCCCTACAAAATCTTGCGGATCTGCAGGTGAACAAAATAAAATATACACTATCTGAAAATACAGTTTAATCCAGAAGACTAACACCCCTGTAATTGGATTGTGAGGAAAAAAAAACAACAACGAATTTTGGCTCACAGGTGTAAACAAAGCAAGTTGATGTAAGAACCATGTTTTGGTTGTCAGTGTGTCAGTCTCTCTCTCTCTCTCTCTGTGTGTGTGTGTGTGTGTGTGTGTGTGTGTGTGTGTGTGTGTGTGTGTGTGTGTGTGTTGTGTGTGTGTGTTGTGTGTGTGTGTGTGTGTGTGTGTGTGTGTGTGTGTGTTGTGTGTCTGTAGTTATCTTTAACAAATTCATTTTTTTATTCATACTTTGTCAACACCAAATTTGGCTTAAATGTAGAAGAAAAAAACAAAAAACAAACATGGACAACCAAAACAAGTTACAGTGATAGGCTCACTCTGTTTACAGACATGAGTCAAACACACACACACACACACACACACACAAACAAAACAAAAAAACAACAACATAACATACAAATACGCAAGTAGCAAATAAACATTTTGATACAATTATAAGAACAACATCCTAACATCAATTCTATAAAAAAAATTCAGGAGGAGTGAGGGACAGAGATGGCAGACAAGACAGGCAAAGGTGAAAAGTGGGAGGAGACTGGGAGACAAACAGATGGAAGGACAGGTAGACAGCAACAAACAGATGGACGGACAGACAGACAATTATGTGTGTGTGCATGTGTGTGTGTGTCACTGTGCATGTGTGCGTGCACATGTGGATGTATGCGTGTACGCGTGCTTGCGGGTGTTTTACCTGTGATATCGTGCCTCCGTCACATGTGTATTCTTCAAATGAATCAGGATCCCAGTCTATTGCAATCATTGTCTGCAACACAAAGCCTCTTATAACACTCTTTCTCTGCCATCCTCTCTCTCTCACTCTGTCTTTCAACTTGTGCAGATTCTCACGGTCCACTCCCTCCCACATACAGTTAAACAGTGCTCCTTCTCACCAGCAGCTTACTCCATCATTCCATCTGTACAAAACGTCAAGATGCATAGTTCACCAGCTGTCCACAAATTCCCTCTTAAGTCTTTCACAAAGAATCATACCTTACAAAGCTCACGGCCTGATCAGCGCATTGGGTTTATACAAAGGTAGGCTTCTGCTGCCACTGTTTTGGGGTGAGAGGGGGGTGGGGGGTGGAGGATATGGGAGGTGGGGAGGGACATCAAGTTACATAATTCACCAGCTGTCCACAATCTCCCTTTTAGTCTTTTGAAAAGAATCTTATCTTACAAGGCTTAAGGCCTGATCAGCGCATTGGGTTTATACAAAAGTCAGGCACCTGCTGCCACTGTTTTGGGGTGAGAGGGGGGTGGGGGGTGGGGGGGCATCAAGTTACATAATTCACCAGCTGTCCACAATCTCCCTTTTTAGTCTTTTGAAAAGAACCATACCTTACATGGCTCAAGGCCTGATCAGTGCAGTGGGTTTATACAAAAGTCAGGCACCTGCTGCCGTTGTTTTGGGGTGGGGGGTGGAGGGTATGGGAGGTTGGGAGGGGACATCAAGTTGCATAGTTCACCAGCTGTCCACAATCTCCCTTTTTAGTCTTTTGAAAAGAACCATACCTTATAAGGCTTAAGGCCTGATCAGCGCATTGGGTTTATCTAAAAGTCAGGCACCTGCTGCCGCTTTTTTGGGGGGGTGGGGGGGTGGAGGGTATGGGGGTTAACGTCAAGTTGCATAATTCACAAGCTGTGCACAATCTCCCTCTTAAGTTTTTAGTTAAGAACCATACATTACAAGGCTTAAGTCCAGATCAGCACACTGGGTTTATACAAAGGTCAGGCACCTGCTGCCGCTTTTTTGGGGGGTGGGAGGTGGAGGGGTTGAGGGTATTGGGGGAGGTGGGGAGGTAGGGTGGGTGGGAGGGGGGCAGCATATATATATATATATATATATATATATATATATATATATATATATATATATATATATATAATGGATCACACACGCTCTGACAACTTCCCAAAACTGAAACTGAATATCTTGCACTGTTCTCTCTCAACCAAATACAATATCACACACTGACCTTTAGACTTGAAACAACTTGCAAAAGTCTACCTGCCTGCCCCCCAAAAACCCCTGCAGGGGGCAAAAGGAGTTCACTTACCTTGGCATCGTCACAAGGATTGATGTGGCCCATGGGCACATCTCCATGATTGCCATGGCCATTGGCACCAATGTGCGTCAGTGGCAGCACGGCACTCAGCACCGACAGCACCGCCACCAGCGTCATCGATGGGCTCTGTGCTCTCGTCATTCCGGACAGCTTTTCTGCACATACACACACCCACATGCATCCATGCACAGACACACACACACACACACACACACACACACACATGTACACACGCACACCACAAGCACACACACACAGTACACATATCACACACACACACACACATTCACCCCTCACACATACACCAATTTAGACAGACATACACATGCATACATACACCAAAAACACACCCACCCATGTATACACAAAACACAAACACACACAGACATGTGTATGCACACACATACACACACACCACAAACACACACACACACACACACAGTGTGTTAAAACAGATGGCATGTATGTGGATTATTGACCGCCTGTGAGGGGTATCAAATGTAAAAGTGTTCACTTCTTCCCTCCTGATCAATAGCCAAACGTCTGCTGTTTTCACACAACATATTTACCACTCTCTCTCCATCTTTATACTATGCTTATGATAAAGGGTAATCTGAATGGAGTGTAATACAGATACTTAAATGTGTGTATTATTATACCGGTAGTTATGCACACACACACACACACACACACACACACATAGCAAAACAGTTTTGCACACACACACACACACACACACACACACACACACACACCTAAACACATACATGCTCATGTTCACACACACATAAACACACACACACACACACACACACACACACACACACACACACACACACACACACAGGGAAGTACACCATCTGTGCGATAACTTCCAGCTCATGTTTACAGCTGTTACACAACTGATCAGGCATAACGCATACCAAATCACTATCAAAAAGACAACTGGCCATTAAATAGCTATGATCACAGCCAGCTGTCACACAATCAGCCACGGACAAAGTAAACCATCCCACAACAGAACACTCATGGTCAAAATAAAAGGTTTATCTCTACTCTCTCTCTCTCTCTCTCTCTCTGCCAGCTGTCGCATCCAACAGGCACACAAAACCATAAGGTAATCAATTACATGACCCAGCACAGTAAACACAACAGTTGTGACATCCCACAGCAAACTCAACAGTCAAAACTATCAGTATCTCACCCACTCAGCTGTCACAATTTGAATTATCTGACTCACTCAACAAACCCGTATCACTCTATCTGACCTACACAACAGTCACAGATTGTACTATCTCTGTATCTGACACTCAACAGTCATGTATCACACTATGTGACTCACCCAACAGTCACATATATCACTGTCATGTATCTGATTCTGACACACTGAACAGTCACAGATTGTACTATCTGACACACAACAGCCACATATCACACTATCTGACATTCAACAGTCATATATCACACTATCTAACCCACTGAACAGTCACATATATATTGTCTATCTACCCACTGAACAGTCACAGATTGTGCTATCTGACCCACTCAGCACTCACAGATTGTACTATCTGATCCACTCACTAACTGACCCACTCAACAGTCACTGATCATTTTATCTGACTTGCACTGAGGAACAATCAGCACTTTTTTTACAGACTGAATGACTGTTCATCACAGGGGAACCCCTCCCCCTAAAAAAATAATATATAAAAAGCAACAAACAAACAAAAAAAGCTCTACAACACCACAGTATAAGCAATGTCTACTTAATTAACTGATTTTTGTTTTATATTTTTTCATCCTTCTCCCCAATTAAGCAAATCTCCCTACCCCAGCACCCACCTCACACAGGCAAGAACACAGACCCAGCAAATGTCACAGGCTCAGTGCTAAAGACTGCGGCATGGGAACAAGCAACAGACTTGACACAGTGCCTGCTGTCAGCGAGTTCCACAGCAGCCCTGCTACACACACTTTTGCAGGCTATGCTGCCAGCAGCTGAGGGTCTTGAGAGAGGAGCTGTTGCTGGTCACTGCTCTCTTATCTCCTGCAGCTTATTGGGGTCAGAGGGAGGCCACTTGGTTCTGGTACTGCAGTCTACTGCTGTATTGATTTTACACTGATTGCCCCTCCCCTCTTTATTTCTATCTCTCTTCCTCTCTCTCTCTCTACCTCTCTCTCTCTCTGTTCATTCAGTCTAAGTACTATTGGTACAGAATACTTTATCATCTCAACAAGAGAAAGAGAGACCCTGCATGTTTAAACTCAGCTGTCTGTTGTCATCCACTGCTCAAAAACTGTTGTGGGTGGTTTATCTCTGTACTTTTTAAAGTTTGGACAAACCACTGCATCACTTAAGACTGATTTATGACACCAGTTTATATAAATGTGTTTTCTATCAATTGTATTAGCAGTGTGTGAGTGTGAGTGTGAGTGTGTGTGTGTGTGTGTGTGTGTGTGTGTGTGAGAGAGAGAGAGAGAGAGAGAGAGGCTGTGTGTGTTGGTGTGTTAAGTATGAGTGTGCTACATTGTCCCAATCTGTGGGGGTGGGGGGAAGGCGGTAAAGGTACACACACACACACACACACACACACACACACACACTGAGGAACTCCTGAGAGAGAAAAAAAAGTAAAGGGGGTGGAGGGGAGGGTTAAAGAAAAAGAAGAAAAAGAAAGAAACAAAGAAATTATAGGAATAAAGAAAAAAAGAAATTAAAGAGCAACAAAACTTATAAGAGACTGGGGAACATAAGTAAATAAAAAGATGGGTTGGCGAGGCAAAGAGAGATGCTGGGATGGGCATGAAATACAGACATATAAACAGACACGAACTGTGAAATGGTACACAAATGCAACCCATGAAACAGATGGGCAATGAGAGAGACAGTGTGAGAGCTGTGAGAAATTGTTGACTGTGGAATGAAGAACTATCAAATGCAAACTGGGGGTCTCTGCAGTGCAGCACATAAACACCGTACACAACTCATTTTCCACCCCTCTATCACTTCCCTTCTAAGACTGAGTAATTACTACTGATAGAACCGAGCCTTGTGCATGTTGGCACTGCATTAATTTCCTCTTCAAAATCGTATAGACTGTTTCTTACAGAACTGCCATGTCTCAGACAACACGTTTTCGTGGGAGAAAAGCACAGCCTGAGGAACGCGGAAGTCTGTCGGCTGTTGCAGGAACATTTCTAAACATATGTCATGAATGCCTACTGGTCACGGAATCAGATAATGATCATGACGTCTCTAGTCGATACGATACGACCAGTGCGGCAACAGAAGCAGCAAAAATCCGTTCCTATGTTGACATTCGGAGCAGAATATAACGAAGAAAATAACAAAAACAACACGTACAATGACACCAAAGTCTACGTTCTCTCACCTTATTTCACCTCAGCCAGTAGGTTCACTGATAACTGACATTCGTTTCTTGGTGGTGTACCGTTTTGTGATCCGCAAACCGGAAGAAAGCCCTGTCGTCTGCTGTCGTTTTATGTTGTGCGTGGATCTCCGATGGCACAGTGTGTGTGCGTCATTGCATTCGCTGTGCATCGATTGGCTGGCTTGGATCCGCCTCTTCACTGCGACAATCAGTTTTTGAATGACACTTTTCTAATTAGCATACATACATTTGCTCCTCACAACTGTTCTTCACTGTGTGTGATATATGATCGTTTCAGACTTTACTTGGCCTTCCGTCTCCCTTAAACAGCTTGTTCCGTTCGTTTTCTCTCTTACCGTGCGCATGTCTTTTCTTTTCTTTTTTCTTTCTTTCCTTTTCTTTTCTTTTTTTTTTAAATAAAAAAAATTAGTGCATCAGTTAATTAGCGGGAAATATCATTGAAAACTCTTTACCAATAAAGATATGGAAGAAGAAAATGACTGACATGAGCATTGATGATTTTTTTCCCCCCACAAACTTATGCCCCCACCCCGTCGAAACCCCTTTCGCAAGTTTGACTCTGAAAATTAAACTGACTGATTTTTCAGTGGCGATCTCTCTCTGTCTCTCTTTCAAGTGCTCTCGCGATCTCTCTCTGTCCGTCAAATGCTCTAGTCTCTCCGCACTACACTTAGTCAAATGTCAACAACTACAAGACTGCCTTGTCTTGTCCACCGAATTCATCCTCAAAATCAGAATGTAGTATGTTTACTCTGAGTTAGGACAGCTTCCTAACATCCACAGAATTGAACAAATCAGAATTGAACAATCAGTGTGCGCGCGGCGCCGCGCGTGCATGTGTGTGTACTACTATGTGTGCGTATGTGTGTGAGTATGGATAACACAGCAGTGGTGATCATGATGGGGAAGATGGTCGATCATTGGCCGGTCAAATATAACCGCTGTTCTTTGTAGGCTAAGATAGACGTTCCTTTTGACCTGCTATGTAGGTACCGTTGTACCCTCAGCTCAGGGGCTGGCTTCAGCTTGTCGGTTTAGCCGTTCCGTCCTCAGTGCATGGTGAAACCGTAACAGAACACATACAAAAGAAGAATGAGTTGTAAGTGAGGACATTCCGGCTGAATAGGAATGATGTTATAACTTGAACAATGGATAGTGTTATCTAAAAACAAACAAAAATGTATATCTACATTGGCATACAAGCCTTACTTTAGTTGCACATTTCGGTTGTTTTTTGTTTTGTTTTTTAATTTTTATTATTATTTTTTTTTATTGTTCATCAAATGCTTTTAGTGATGCTTGCAGTCTGTTTCACAGTCTTTCCGGTATCGTATGCCTAAATGGATCGAGGCTCTTTTTTCTCCCGCGAAACCTTGATTGGTTTGATTTTCAAACGGCTTGTACGTTATGTTTTATTGTTAGCTTCAACGCTGAAGAAGCCGAAACAAGAAACAAGGAGGACTGAACTTTATTGAGTGGATCAAACTTCTGAAGCACACCCAAGACGCAGGGGAAATCTTCGCATCACCAGAATGAATATTCTGCCGAAGAAGAGGTATCGATTTTGACAATCATCAGCTAATATCCTCTCTTTATTTTCCTAAAATTCACTTCTTTTTCACGTATTCCACTAGCCAATTTCCGTTCTTTCGAAACCACAAAAAGCACATAATTTCACTTCACTTTGATAAGATTTATCTTCTAGCTTCTGCATCCTACACAGTTTCGCTTCAGGCAAAAACAGTCATGTTAATAGTCATAAGGCTGATAAAGCCTGAAAGCCGTGACACATGATATATTAGTCTATCGTTCGTGTTTTGGATTGATGTGAATACATGCAAGTTTTCCTAATATAGCTTCCACTAAGGTCAGACACCAAGCTCTAAGCACTTGCCAAACACAAACTCGTTTGCTCAACAGGCAGCATACTTGGGACAGGGTAGAACCAACAGTGAGTTGCCTATAGGCGCTTATCATTTGTATCCTGTGCCATTCAGTCGGGTTTCCGTCACACACACACACACACACACAGAGAGAAAATTCTGGCAAGTGTGGGATTCGGTGCTGTATGCTCAGATTCTCACGCTGCCTGTGCAGATGTGTTATGACTTGGCCACTACTGTAGACAACAGACATAATGTATGAACAACTTTGATGAAAGAAAAACAAATTTCCTTTTTTGTATATATGTATTGGATACATGTGTATGTATGTGTGTGTATGTATGTATGTGCATGCATCATATGCATCTCCTTTGTTGAAAAAATCTCATTTATAGATTATGAAATGGTAATCATATGTGTATGTAAATTCTCTATGGAAATTTAAACAAAGTTGCCAAAGTGCGTCAGTAAATCTTGTAGATGATTGACTTTCCAGTGCCAACAACACTATATGTATATATTTTGGTGTTTTGATGTACTGTGTGTGTGCTTCTGTTATTCTACTCACCCCCATCCTTCAACCCATGTTTTGTTCTGTGTATGTGTGTTTGTGACTATGACTGTGAGAGAGACTAGTTATACATGGTATAAACAGATTAGGTGGGGTTGGAGGGGGTGCACTTGTCTGTAAGCAGGCTCCTTTTTATTCATGTTTATGAAAAAACTGCTCTTGTGTATGTTTGGGATTTTGTTTTTCTTAGGGGTGGGCATTGTGGTGAATTCTTTTAAGGTTTGCAGTATGATGTCATCCAATATTTTAGAAATTGGTTCTCAGTCTCACACAACACCACCACCCAGTCTGCTGTTGGTGCTTTCACGTTCAGTTTCATTACAAAGAAAATGTTCTTCAGGAGTTGTGATACCTGCATTTGTGTCTTGTAAATTATATATGTAATGCAGCAAAGATCTCCAATGATCAGTTGCTTATTTTGTTTGATAATGTATGATAAATAATATATGCTGTTTTAGGATGATTATCTTTTAAAAAATTTTCATGGGTTTTTTCCCCAGTTTGTTTCTCTCTTTCAAGTGTGGGGTGAATAAAAAAAAAAAAAAAAAAAATTTAAAAGAAGAAAAAAAAAAGCGTCATTACTGTAAAAGAAGAAGGAAAAAAAGGGTATTTTTGTCTTGTTTTCAGCTGGCATGTGCGCACCAAAAAGAACATTGAGCGTGTGCGCCGAGACGAGGAGAAGGCTGCAGAAGAAGAGAAGGAGCGACAGAGACGTATTGCTCTGGCTGTAAGACGTTGGTTTTCTTTCTTTTTTTTTTCTTTTTTTTTTAAATTATAGTATTATTATTTAGTTAGTTATATATTTATTTATTATTTATTTATTTATTTATTTTTTGTACGCTTATAGTTGACTTCATCAAGTTTTTGTGCCGCATACATATTATTATTATTAGTAGTAGTTCTTTTCTTTATGTATTTTTCTTTCTTTTTTTTTTTCATGGCCTGACTAAGCGCGTTGGGTTACACTGCTGGTCAGGCATCTGCTTGGCAGATGCGGTGTAGCATATATGGATTTGTCTGAGCGCAGAACTTCAACTGAAACTGAAACTCTTTCAGTTTATGATTCAGTGTATTTTTTTGTTTTATCATGTTTTACTAACTTACACAATATTTGCAGTCAGGGCTCAAATTTAGCGAGTGCCCAGATGCAAATGCTACGAAAAGTTGGCTCGGACATGGAAATTTTATGTCGAGAGTGCCCAGTTGGCTTTCAGAAACTGATAGAGGCAAAAGAAAATTAATTAAAAGGCATGCCAAGAAGCAAGCTTAAACGCGGTTGATTGAAATGTAAAGTGTCGTCTACTGTAGCTCGCTTTGCAGCACCCAGAACTACAGTTGGGCACTCAATGTTTTGTCTAGAGTGCCTGACTGGCACTTAAAAGAAAAAGAAAAAAAAAAGAAAAAAAAAAGGAGTAGTTAAATTTGAATCCTGGCAGTCTTTTCTTTCAGGATGTTGTTATGTTGACTACATCACTGTCAGAGAAACTGATTTATAAGAAAAACTTTCTCATTGGTCTTATTCTATTTTGCCACAGACAGGGTGATATTTGTACAAAGATGAAAAACAGCAACAAAAAATGTGTTTGGAAAGACAACAAGTATGATTAGTGGAGTGATTCTGAAATTTGAAGTGCATATCAGACAGTCATGATAGAGGGAGAACAACCCAGATTTACACAGAAAAATGTGTTCTGTCAAAAAGGCAATACAAATGCAGTACAAGTAACTACTAAACAGCAGTAAACAATATAACATCTAAATTACAAAGCTCTTCGTTTTTATGACAGTGATTTTATAGTTATTTCCAATTGAATAAACTACTAAACAGTAGTAACCAGTATACTATATCTAAATTATAAAGCTTTTCACTTTAATGACAATGATTTTATAGCTATTGGCAATACAGTAAACAACTAAACAGCAGTAAACAACACAAATTACAAAGCTTTTCTCTTTATGATGATGATTTTATTGTTATAAGCAGTACAGTAAACTACTAAACAGCAGTAAACAATACGATTACAAAGCTTTTCACTTTAATGACAATGATTTTATAGTAATAAGCAATACAGTAAACTACTGAACAGCAGTTAACAGCATAATTTACAAAGCTTCTCTTTTAATGACAATGATTTTTTTTTTTTTTTTTTTTTAGTTATTGGCATTACAAAACTACTAAACATCACTTAACAATAATTATAAGTGACAAATCTTTTCTCTTTATCATAATATAATGATGTTATAGTTATCGATTCTCCTTGATGTTCTCCCCAAACTCAGACTTATCCTCTGTATGTTGATGCTGTGATGATGCTGTGACGACACTGTGATGATGCTGTGATGACATTGTGATGACGCTGTGACGACGCTGTGATGACACTGTGATGATGCTGTGATGACGCTGTGACGACGCTGTGATGACACTGTGATGATGCTGTGATGACGCTGTGACGACGCTGTGATGACACTGTGATGATGCTGTGATGACACTGTGATGACGCTGTGATGACACTGTGATGATGCTGTGATGACACTGTGATGACGCTGTGACGACGCTGTGATGACACTGTGATGATGCTGTGATGACACTGTGACGATGCTGTGATGACGCTGTGATGACACTGTGATGATGCTGTGATGACGCTGTGATGATGCTGTGATGACACTGTGACGATGCTGTGATGACGCTGTGATGACACTGTGATGATGCTGTGATGACGCTGTGACGACGCTGTGATGACACTGTGATGATGCTGTGATGACACTGTGATGATGCTGTGATGACACTGTGATGACACTGTGACGATGCTGTGATGACGCTGTGATGACACTGTGATGATGCTGTGATGACGCTGTGACGACGCTGTGATGACACTGTGATGATGCTGTGATGACACTGTGATGATGCTGTGATGACACTGTGATGACACTGTGACGATGCTGTGATGACGCTGTGATGACACTGTGATGATGCTGTGATGACGCTGTGACGACGCTGTGATGACACTGTGATGATGCTGTGATGACACTGTGATGATGCTGTGATGACACTGTGATGACACTGTGACGATGCTGTGATGACGCTGTGATGACACTGTGATGATGCTGTGATGACGCTGTGACGACGCTGTGATGACACTGTGATGATGCTGTGATGACACTGTGATGATGCTGTGATGACACTGTGATGACACTGTGACGATGCTGTGATGACGCTGTGATGACACTGTGATGATGCTGTGATGACGCTGTGACGACGCTGTGATGACACTGTGATGATGCTGTGATGACGCTGTGACGATGCTGTGACGATGCTGTGATGATGCTGTGACGATGCTGTGACGATGCTGTGTTGAGACTGTGACGATGCTGTGATGACACTGTGACAATGCTGTGATGACATGACACTGTGACGATGCTGTGTTGACGCTGTGATGAGACCGTGACGATGCTGTGTTGACGCTGTGAAGAGACTGTGACGATGCTGTGATGACACTGTGACGAT
>JAAQRG010299602.1:0-14976 GCA_011634625.1 Babylonia areolata
ACACTGGAAATGGGCACTAGCTGTCCATTCTGTAGTGTTATTTACCTGTATGGCCTTTTGCATGTTTTTTGTTTTGTTTTTTGGTTGTTGTTTGGCTGTGAAGTGTTGTTTGTTTGTTTTTCCATTTTTACGAATTTTGTATAGTCTGGGGATGATAACCGTAAGTGCTGACGTCCTCAGCACGGGCTAGTCTTATTTACCCGAAGGAGCTAAATGGTTGATAATGTGCCAAAGACTGGGTTTTATGGGTTTGTCTTGGTGTGTTTTTTAGCTGTTGTTACAGATGTCACAGTTTCGTGTTGACGCGACTGAGCATTTGTATGGTTTGACAGTCCTGGTATGGCCCTGTGCGGTCGGCTTGACTGTTAGCAACAAACAAATATGTGTAAATGAATGGGAAAACCATTGGTGAACACACTGCCGACTGAAGCCATTGTTGAACATAACTGGACCAGATAAAACGCGGTCGATATACACTGGACAGACATGCACGTGAAATTTCCAGTTGAGCTTTTCTTTCTCCATTCTTTGTTCGCTTCCCACATTCTTTTGCACTTTTGTGTGTGCACATAAGCAGACAAAGTACCCATGTGCATACACACGCGCGAGCGCACGCACACACACATGCGCGTAAACACGCGCATATGCACCACACCGTACCACACTTCACAACAGAGAGAGAGAGAGAGAGAGAGAGAGAGAGAGAGAGTTAATATAAAACCTCTTTGACGTCACCCCACATGTGAATTAACAACCCAGCCGACAGCGAACACGAACACACAACCCTTCTCTCCATGTCTCTCCGACAGTGAACAAAGAACAGTCGTGCGTTATTCTTTTATTTCATGATTTATTTTCTTTCTCACGGAGTTTAGTAAAAAGGTGCGTGTGAAACTATGTGATACTCATTACTAGACTAGAGGGGTGAAGGTGCTCCGAAGAAAAAAACATAACTGTACAGGGTGATAAGAATAATCATTGTATCTGCATAAAAGGATGAAAGCGGCCGGACAAGCTTGGTGGTTTCATTATTTCACCCAAGAGAAATAAATGAGAAATAAACGCAACAAGCTGGTGCATGAATGGTCAGTCTGAGTGTTGAGGATAGATTCAGTCACATCACATGACCGGAAAAGCTCAAACTTGGGTCTTTTCAATCATTTACAACTCCACGTGACAGCAGTGACAGGCCTTTAAAAACACTGCTTAACTGTTCTGCCTGAAAACTGCGTGGTGAACCACGAATGTCTGAAAAGGGACAAAATTGCACAATGTCTTATCAATATAATAGTCTTCACAATAATACAGACATTCAGCAGTTAAATCCTGTCCATGCCGTTCCCACGTCACACTGTGGTTAAGTATCACCCAGTCAGCAAGATTTTCACCACGAATTCCTCATGAAGATCGACATGCCAAACAGTGCATGGTGCTGGTTAAGTATCACCCAGTCAGCAAGATTTTCACCACGAATTCCTCATGAAGTTCGACATGCCAAACAGTGCATGGTGCACCAGCCATTGTGCTGAATAAAAGTGATCAGTTAATGTCCTTCAGTTTACAAGAACAGAAGAGACTTCATACAGCATGCAAAAGAAAAGTAAACACATCACAGCAAATCCCACAACACAATGGGCACATGGCGCCCGTAAACCCTCACTGCCTCTAGGCTGCAGGCAGAACACTGAAGTTAACACTTCAACGGGACTGCACACGTAAAACTGGACTAGTAGTTACAGACAGGCAGGAAAAGGAGATGACAAATAAATGAGAGTGATAGTGACAGAAGTGTATTTGTATTGTCAGCATGAGCAACCCGATCACGTGTGAATTTCTATTTGAAGACAATAAAGCTGACTTGATGAAAATGACGCTTTTAGTTGTGTTGAAATGACCGCTCTGCAAACACAACAACGGAAAGGCTGACGCTGTATTGAATGACGTGCCAGTCAGAACTCATAATATTATGCTTTGTTGTTGTTTTTTCTAACAGTGAAGCCCGTACTTATTCATTTTGATAATGCGTTTGCTGAACCTGTTGGAGATTTGCTTTGCGACAACAAAACGCCGTACTTGTTGCCACGATACTGACGCTGGAATTTTTAGTCATGGGGATCAACTTGATGAGATCGACATTTGACGTTGTTCATCCCAAACACAGTGACCACGTCGGAGCAGACGATGAGGAGACCGACGATGACCAGGATTACCACCCCTACACTTCCCATCATCCTGGCTGACATCCGCTCGTCTACCGCACTCTGCTTCCGGTTCCGCTGGCGCGACGTTTCAACCAGAACTGAAAGGGCTGGTTCTTTGGTGCTGACTGCTGGCGTGTGTGAAGAGCTACACCTACAGGAACATAGGAACTTTGCTGGGGTGGGAGTGGTATTCCATGCTTGCGTGACGGTCTCGGAGGATGGATTCTGAGAAGTCCAATCCAGTAGGAGGGTGGTGGGTTTCTGGGTAGTGGGTTTCAGGGTAGTGTGTTTCATTTGGTTGGAGGTTGTGATGATGTCTGAAAAAGTCAGTGAACTGCTGGCAGCTGTAGTGTCATAAGGAATAACTGACGTGACGTTTGACACTGACCCAAGGCAGGAATCAATGATACCTAAATGAGACGTGGAATTTCCGGGGTCCTGGGAAAAGACAGCACACACACACAGAACCTATTACTGGACATCTGTTATGGCTGTTTGAAGTTAGTTTGTTGTTCTTCTTGTTGATATTATAAATCATTTTGCTCATGCTCCATGTTTTCCTTCTTATATTGTAAACACGTTCTCCATGTGCACACCTGCACTCACACACTTTCATGTACTCACACACACATTGATGCCAACACACACATGATGCTCATGTGCACGTACACAGACATACGCGTACATGCACGCACACACATGCACTGATACACGCCCACACACATTGTAGCACCCTTCCTTCCTTTTTTTCACTCTCCCTTCCCCACCCTCTTCCTCTCTTATTTTTGTTCGTCTAATATCACTGAGCAGAAAGACATAAAATTGAAAACTACTACTACTACTACTACTACTACTACTACTACTACTACACACTTAGCTGTATCTGTTTATGAGATACTTGCTTATTCATATAGCACACACATAATCTTAAATGTCAGCCACAAGTATAAATATGATTGATAGAAAGTGCTTGTAAGTCTTCCAAAGATTATTTTTTTAGGTATGTTGTGACTATCTGTGTGTGTACTTCAGTCATGTATAGCACATACAGTTGATACCAGCTTTACATTGACAAGAACTCTCCAGCAAATGGGTTTATCTCCATAAGTAACCCTTTTGCTTAAGTGCTTACACATGCAACCTTTTTGCTCAAGCACTTACACATATACATGGATGATCATAATTATGTCTATGTTACAGGAAGAGAGATGTAAAAAAAAAGAAAGAAATTACACGTGTATTTAATGATCATCTTCCTGTACCTATGAGATAATACTGACCTGTGACGTGAAGGTTCCGAGTGGCATGGACCAGCCCATCTTCGAGTTGTAGTAACCCTGCAAGTACCCGCTAAACGGCTTGCAGCACGTGCAGTTTGAAATGCAGGTCAGCTCTTCATTGATTATAGACTGGTTCAAAAGAACTCGCACCAACCTCAGTGCAGGCATTCCACACACACTGGAGATCGTGTCCTCGTTATCAGTTAGGTTGAGTGGTTTGTTGCCGAACCAGATACACCCTTCAACGAGGTTTGCGAAATCAGCTACAAGGAAAAGGTAGTTATCGTCAGTGACTAATAGCTGCACAACTTGTTCAGATGTACCCCATTGTGACATGGGTAGCAGTACCGTCATCCTAGCATCTGTGGATTTTTTCAGATTATCAGTAATCAGAATGGTCACCAGTACAGGATGGGAGGAATTTAAGACTGTTGAGCTGTTTCCTGTATCTAGTGATAGTAGTAATGTATTTCCGGCGCTCTGTGTTGCATAGCATTTCCCGAACACAGGTATGATGAAGACAGTGTTATCATAAGGCGCAACAATTTTCACTTTATATGACGCTTCGAAGTCTTTGGCAATCACATAACTCGTTCCTAGGGCGTGTATTGGGGGGATGTACTCCACCAGTGAATCCATGACAGATGAACGGAATTTGTCCACCGTCGTGTAATCTCCCCCCGACAGCACGGCCACAGGGAAGGAGGAATTCACCACACTGCCTGACATGTCACATTTCTCACACAGAATCTGCATCACCTCCAACTTGTCCAGTTCTTCCTCTATCACATCCCCATCAAAGTATATGCTATCATTGTAGATGAGAGCACTGCTGGATGGACGTAACCTCAACTTGACCGTGACAGTGGACCTTTGTTGTGCCACGATACCCACAACACAGTGAAACTGTTGGCAGTACGTCACAATCGTGTACTCGGTGCCCAGAGAGGTGACTGGAGACACAGTGAACGCTGCTGTGGCAGGGAGAGTGTATGCATACACTTCGCCATGAACAAGCACTCCGGTGGCATCCCTGTGCCTTGCCGTCACCAGAAGGCCAACACGACTTGCCTGCTTCATGGATCCGTTGGGCACGACAGCTGACCTGTTGAAGAGCAGTCTCTGCGTGCGTCCAGGTGGCAGAGACAGCGTGGCATATTCCGGTTCCAGCGTGATCTCCACGGCGCTGCCTTTGCTGGGGTTGGTCAGTATGAGGCGGGGCCACACATAGTCAGGGGAGGTAAGTGGGGGCACGCCAGGGGCCAGGAATGTGAGGAGGTATTGTGTCACGTGAACCACAGTGCCACTGGAATCACCGTTGGCTTTTAAAACTGGACCTGAGAAAGGTTGGTAATGAGGCTTCACATTGATGCTAAAAATCTGGGCAAGTCTGAGATGAAGTGAGAGGAAGTCATTGGGGGTTACGTTAATGACAGAAGTCTGGGCAAGTCTGGGGTGAAGTGAAAGGCTGCCACTGGGGCTTCACATTATGACAGAAGTCAAGTCTGTGCAAATCTGAGATGAACTACCAGAGGTTGGCATTGGGGCTTCACATTGCGAAAGAAGTGTAGGCGTATCTGGGATGACGTGAGAAAGGTTGGCATTGGGGCTTCACATTGTGGTAGAAGTGTAGGCAAGCCAGTCACACTGTCAGATGGCACCAATATTTTTGTTTACTATTTCTCAAAGCACGACTTGTTCTGCTTGCAGTGAGGTATGAATGATCCACGTGAGCATACACACGTGCGCATGTGTGTGTGTGTGTGTGTGTGTGTGTGTGTGCATCTCCGATATGCTTCTTAATACTGAGTGCTGAATTTTGTTTTTCGAATGGTGGTAGGGTGGACAATGAGGAGGGTGAAGGTTGGGGCTGGAGGGGGTGGGGGAGGGGTGGGGGTGGGGGACGTGGGTGGGAGGGTGGTGGTTGGGGGCTTACAGGAAATTTGAACATTTCAAAAGCATTCTTTACCTATAATATATGCATTGTTATCATTTTCTTTATCATCGACTTGATTAATGCAATGACGTAATTCATTTGAGGGTTTTGTTTATAGAGGCGCAGTGGACCACATCAGCGGCACTTTCTGATTACGTTTTCTGTAGTGTGGCTGCCTTTTGGTGTGGTGGCCTCGTGATAACGTGTCGGCCTTGGCAGCGAGAGAACTTGAGCATACAGGATCGAATCCCACACGGCAATGCCTAGGTAGGCAGCCTGTTGTGTAAATGACCCTGTGTCTGTAAAACGCTGAGACCTTGGTCTCTGACCGCGGATAGGTGCTATATACGTATCCATATCAATCAATCAATATTTTCTCCCCCTCATCTAGACCTTAAGTAGTGTTCTGGACGCTAGTCATTCACGAGATGAGACGATAAACCGAGATTCCGAGTGTGGCATGCACTTGGCGCAAGTAAAAGAACCCACGGCATCAAAAAGGTTATTCCTGGCAACAAATAAAATCCAGTTTGATATATTGTGAATCAAATGCACTTGCAGGCAGAAGAAGAAGAAGGTTTGCACAGCACTGTAGCAAGAGCAGCCCGATTTTCACTACTTACACATCACAGTGTCTCTTGTATGTTACTTTTTTTTTCTTCTTTTTTTTTTCCTCCTCAAAATGTATGTTTTGTGTATGTCTTAACCAAACTGTTAGTGTGGCCATTATAAACGATTATAAGTAAGCACAATACCAGATGTTATTCTTATCTGTATAAGTTACATGAAATACCTAGCATTTTCAGGTGCCCCCGCGGGGTTTCCTGAAAATGAATACGCCTTGTCTTGGCATGGCACAGAGAAACATGTCGTGATAAAAGAGTTAACACAATCAGTAGAATACTTTTTTTTTTGAGGGGGTCTGGGGGTCTGTCGTGATTGGTGTCTTGACATGTTGTTGTTGCGTGTGACGCATTGACAGAGCTCTGAGTGGGTTGGCTGCATTGCATCGCGTGACTCTGTCTGGTTAATTAATTAATTAATTAATTAAACTCAACCGGCTAGAGCTGACTTGAAGCCCAGGACTGGTCGGATGGATTCCAACCAAAACGTTCTTCTCCCTCGCCCCCACCTCTCCCCCTCTTCCCCCCTCTTCTCCATTCCACGCCTTTCCCGTTTCATTCTTCCCTTTCTTTCTGTTCGTTTTGGTGGTCTTCTATCATGTTTTGCATTTCTTTCCTTTTTGTCTTCCTTGCTTTCTTTCTTTCCGTCGGTTTTCAATGATTTACCCCTCCTTCACTTTCTCTCTTCCTTCAGTATTCTTTATTCTTGTTTTCTGAAATTTACTCCCCCCCCACCCCCCCGTATTTTCGTGAAAGAAACTGATTAATTCACACGAACACACAGAGGCACACACGCACACACACACACACACACGCGCGCGCGCACGCACGCACGCACGCACGCACGCACGCACGAACACACACACACACACACACACACACACACACACACACACACACACGTAAAAAAGCAATTGTTGCCTATTCAATTTACCATCATGAAATAAAATCTTGACTTGACAAACGCACACTCGTCAATGAACGAAGTCGCGTTACGTATTGCTTAAATGATTTGTTTTGGTATGCTGTTTGTTATCTGCTACGGTGAGCTACAACAGAAGCTGCTTCTTCTTCTGCGTTCACTCGTATGCACACGAGTGGGCTTTTACGTGTATGACCGTTTTTACCCCGTCATGTAGGCAGCCATACTCCGTTTTCGGGGGTGTGCATGCTGGGTATGTTCTTGTTTCCATAACCCACCGAACGCTGACATGGATTACAGGATCTTTAACGTGCGTATTTGATCTTCTGCTTGCATATACACACGAAGGGGGTTCAGGCGCTGGCAGGTCTGCACATATGTTGACCTGGGAGATCATAAAAATCTCCACCCTTTACCCACCAGGCGCCGTCACTGAGATTCGAACCCGGGACCCTCAGATTGAAAGTCCAACGCTTTAACCACTCGGCTATTGCGCCCGTCGCTACACAGAAGCAAAATCACCCAATATTTTTTTCAGTTTACAACAGGCACTGGAAAGCAATCCAATCACTATTTTTTCTTTTACTTTAACCCCTAAACCGCCTATATGACAAGATAACCCATCAGCGCAAGCGTGTACACTTCGCTGCCACAATCACAAGATAACTCGTCATCAAAATATTCCGACTTTTCCTTTGTTTGCATTGAGTTCGCTGACAAAAATACTGGTAGCTTTAGCCTGGAGAATCATTCTAGATTCTATTCATCGCTAGAAAACCCACTATGTCATGAGGCAATCCTTTATTTGAACGTTTTGGTTGGGTTACTGCTGCAGTGTTTGTGCCTGGCTCCTCACTTGCTCAGCAAAATGTTGGACTCCATGCTCAAGAGATTCACAAAATCAACTAAGATTGCTTTCGTAAGTTGATGCTCAGAAATAATTAAAGTGTAAATTCTTAGGAGAAGATAGTGATGAACTTTAATCGGGTGATCTGACAGAAAATAAAGGGAGCAATTAAGAGACTGGCCAAGATAGGACTATCAGTGAGTGATGCCGGCTGTACAGCTATACCTGAGGACAGAAAGTGACTGAATTACTAGCAGGACACACTGTGTGCAACATTCTTGGTACTCAGCCAATGCAGTCTGATGAGAACTGGATAAGTGGCTGTGTGAGAGGGGTGAAGAGGAGGGGGGTGGAGACTGAGGGGATGTGGCCTCTCATCCATGTTATCACTTGGAGCAGTCACAATGCACTGTGGGTTGGGTTGTTTTTTTTGGCTTTTTTGTTGTTGTTTTTTTGTTGTTTTTTTATTTCATTGTGGTTGTTCTAAGAATAATTTATGTGTAAAGGTATTATCCATTTCTCCAGAAAATATAGTGTAAATTACCTGACTAAAGTTTGTAATGAACAAGTTGAAAATGTGACAAAAAACAAAACACTGATTTCAAAACAACAGCATGTCATTGTTTTTTTTGTTTGTTTGTTTGTTTCTTTGTTTGTTTTGGGGTGTTTTTTTTGCTTATTTGTTTTAGATTTTTTTTTTTTTTTTTTTTTTTTTTGGTTTATGATTTAGAAGTACCCTTACAAACTGTTACCATACTGTAATACATGTACTGCAATTACAAAATGTCATGAGTTGTCCTTTTGCTGTATTAATGTAGTATGAAAATATTATGGTGATGATGTTGAAAAAAAAAACAAAAAACACACACACAATAAGAACCTCGCTCAAGAGGAAAAGAAAGTGAAAACAAGAACTGTGTCGTCGTTCTCACCTTCCCCGCCCCAACAGGTCCAATCACGGCCAGGAGTTGTCCTGCCTTGACAGTGGCCGAGATCTGATCCAGAGTGTTCTGCTCCACCTCCTGTGTGTCGTGTCATCAATGCGTCATTTTCACAACAATGATAATAATGGATACTCAGATAGTAGAGTGATGGCCTAGAGGTAACGCGTCCGCCTAGGAAGCGAGAGAATCTGAGTGCGCTGGTTCGAATCACGGCTCGGCCGCCGATATTTTCTCCCCCTCCACTAGACCTTGAGTGGTGGTCTGGACGCTAGTCATTCGGATGAGACGATAAACCGGGGTCCCGTGTGCAGCATGCACTTAGCGCACGTAAAAGAACCCACGGCAACAAAAGGGTTGTTCCTGGCAAAATTCTGTAGAAAAATCCACTTCGATAGGAAAAACAAATAAAACTGCACGCAGGAAAAAATACACACACAAAAAATGGGTGGTGCTGTAGTGTAGCGACGCGCTGTCCCTGGGGAGAGCAGCCCGAATTTCACACAGAGAAATCTGTTGTGATAAAAGAAATACAGATACATATAGCACACCATCCACATACCCAAACCCCTATACACAGCCAAGTCTCCCATACACAGCCAAGTCTCCCATACATACACAGCCAAGTCCCCCATACACAGCCAAGTCCCCCATACATACACAGCCAAGTCCCCCATACACAGCCAAGTCCCCCATACATACACAGCCAAGTCTCCCATACATACACAGCCAAGTCCCCCATACATACACAGCCAAGTCCCCCATACATACACAGCCAAGTCCCCTATACACAGCCAAGTCCCCCATACATACACAGCCAAGTCCCCCATACATACACAGCCAACTCCCCTATACACAGCCAAGTCCCCCATACACAGCCAAGTCCCCCATACATACACAGCCAAGTCTCCTGTACACAGAATGAGTCTGCATGCACACATTCACATAAATCATTACCTTCAGACTTCTTGGGTTTTTTTTAAATTCCAAGTCTTTTGTGTGAATTGTCACTATTGTACAGCACCTGGGAAAGGTGCTGAATAATTCAACAAATATATGTATACATGAGGTATATAGGTAATACTATAAAATTCATGAAAACTGTATTTTGTTTAAGAATCACAAAGTTCATGGTTTTGTGCATGTGTACATGTGTGTGTGAGAGAGAGAAAGAGACAAAGAGAGGAGAGAGAGACAGAAAATGTGAACTGAAGTAGAAAATATAATGAAAAATCTTCTCAAAGAAAACATTAATGAAAAACTTATAAAGTTCATGAAAAAGTTCATAAAATAAAATTTATTTCTAAAGAAAATACTTATGAAAGATCCAAAGTTCAGAACAAAATCCAGATCTTTCAAAAAACTGTTTTAAAGTGGGATGTTTTACTATTCATTCACTTTGTATCTTATTAAGTAACATGTTTATCCTGTTGAGTATTTTGCTGGTTAAAATGGTCATACTCACAAGCATACATGTACAGACCCCCCCCCACCCCCCACCCCTGTCCCCCCACTACACACACACATGCATACACACATGCACGCGCGCCACACACGCATGCATGCAAACGCATGCACATTTACATACGCACGCATGCACATTTACATACGCACACAAACCACATGCATACATGCACAACTACACACGCACACACACACAGAGTACCCACAGGGTTCCACTTGGCAGACAGGTTGTCAATGACGACCATGCAGTCGTCTGGTGCGGGTCGGTGATGGGAACACACCACTGATTCCTGTCTATGCTTCTCTGCCAGCAAGAGAAATTTCTGTAAAATAAAATAAGCATTAAAGTAACTGATGTCCCACTTTTAACACAGGCTTATCTTTTCTGAAACATACTGTTTTAAAACAAATATATACTTTTTTAAAAAACACCAAAAAACAGAAAACATGTTTAAAAAAATTTTTTTTTTAATATATACATATATATACAACATTTTTTCAAAACAATGAAACAGAAAACCTAAGGCTTGACATAGTCAAGTTACCTTTTACTAAAATCATTCAAATATGAACTGGTGGTGTTTTATTTCCCCAAGATTCTAAACCTTAAACATATGTATTCACTTCACTCTATAACGTGTCAATTCTCATTAGATGTATGAACAGAGAGTTTATAAGGAGTTAAGAAATTAATACATTATAACTTAAAAGCTTTGTGGATGCAAAGCATCCTTTTCTATTCTCAGTGCTAGCAACTAAGTTTTATATAAATCTGGCAGATTTAACAAAAAGCTAATGCAACTTCTCACAATCAGACAAGTGAATGATTTCTAAGTTTTCTAAGAGTAAAAAAAAAATTGTTAAATCCACACAATGGGTTTCCACAAATGATCTTAGCAGTGCTACATTGCTTAAAGTTAAGAATGTTCTTCCTATATCAATAGCAAGGATTTTTGAAAATTCTCAATGTTAGCGAACTTAGTACTGCTAAAATCACCAAAGCAATCCAGCCTGGAAGCCAGCCATTGATACCATGCAGAAAAAAACCCTAAACACAGATTCTCAATACTATCTTTGCACTACTGATATTCATAACACCATAACACCATCTCTGAACGTAAGACAGGATTTTTTCCCCAAATCTACATATAATATACAGAAATTGCCCTCTTTGGTGCAGAAAAAAGTTGTAAGTAAGCCTGTGGCTGCAATTAACTTTCCAAGGGGGATAAATGTCTTCTTTGTTTCAAGCAAGAAATACACCAAAACAACAGTAAATAATCATGAAGTGAAAACTCCCCATATAATGGACTAAGCGCCTCACATGAACATACACAATAGTGCATTACACTGCACAACAGCACAGGACACTGAAAAGAAAAGCAAAATCTACATACAGCAAGACAATACTACAATTTGCAAATATGAATTATCACATTAAAAACACACAAACAAAAAAAAAGAGGGGGAAAAGGCACAAATATGCCCAACACACACACACAGTCAACACCTATCCACAAAGTGACAAACAGACCACTACACGGAAGGAGGAATTTTTTGTTTAATGTCCCGTCACACATATCGGTGACTGAAGACATTTTGTTAAAGTATTTATGAATACATCTGAGTATTATCGGTTAGAAGGGGTGGGAGATGTGGATGAATGGAGGGTTTGGGGAAACTGGGCAAATGAGGGTAAAAATGTGGGTGAAATTTGGAAGAAAAACAAAACAAAACAAAAAAACCCTCTAAATACAGTTACAGGAAATTACTTAAAGTCGTTAAACTGACAAGCGAAACAACTGATAATGAATGCAAAAAGTCAAAAACATCAACGTTCTCAGTCACTTGTGAAGACACACTTACGTGTACAAAAGGCTTCATCAAGCTACAATGAAAAATTATATGCTCAATTGTCAGGTTACTAAAGACCACTACATGAAGACTTCAATGGGGGGTTGGGGAGATCAGGGTGGATGGGGCACAAGACGCATGCATAGGGTGGGAAGAGACCAACGACAATTCTCCGTCACATCTAAATGCCATTTTGAACAGGTACATTTTAACTCTTTCCATACGAACAGCGAAAGAGACGACGTTAACAGCGTTTCACCCCAATTACCATCATCAAAATATTGCAAGCGGAAGGCTCTTATACTGAAGACATGAATGTTGACAAAGAATACCACAATTCTGACGACGGAAGCTAAAGGTTGGGTCATTCAGACACCCACTGGACATCCGAGGGGTTTGTGTAGAGGAGAAGAGAGGACTGGCCGAACTGAGTGAGTTATATTTTGTATTGAAAGAGCACAGAACTAGCGAGTTACAGAGATACGGAGGAAGAGAATTCCAGACAGAAGACGCCTGATCATACTGAAAAGCCCTTTGACCAAACACACTATGGTGCTGCTGTTCACTTAAAGGAAGAAAAGCATGTTTCCCCATGACAGAGACAGCAGTAACATGGCAGGACAAAGTCAGGTTTGTGATTAACTCATTCTGTACTGCCCGATGACTTCCTTCATTATACTCTCTGTACTGGCCGTTTGTTTATGTTACAAGAAAAATATCTATTTAAAAAAACAAAAAACAAAAACAAACAAAAAAACAGAATGCAATTACATACAGCTGTGAAATTTTGTGATGATATAAAGAACAGAATGAACTAACATTTTGCAAAGTTTCAAAGCACTCACTTAATTATTGACTGATTTATCATATTTTGAAAAAAATCTGTTTTTCACAACCAGTATGAAGGGGGCGAGTTTTTCTCATATTACAGAAATTTTACAAATGTGGTCTTTTGTAACCACAGACCCATCCTAATTATAGCAACTGAATGGGCAAATGCGTATGCACAGTGGATATCCACTATAGAATCAGTTTGCATTCGACTCTGAGCCACAGTTCTTGCCAAAGTTGATGGAGACGCCACCTTGTCAAGTGAGCGAGCAAGAAGGGTGACTGTACGCTCGCATGTATTGTACCCAAACAAAGACATTTTCAGCCACAATAAAAGTACAGGTGCACTTTTTGGTGACTGTAGAACAGAGCTGTACCGTTTAGTTTCACACAAAACCGTTAACACATGAACTACGAGTTTTTAAACTCGCGGTACGCTATAGCATACCACAGTAACAAAGCGTTGTGTGCATCAGGTACGCTATAGCGTACCTTAGTTTAGAAAGAGTTTAGGATGGGAGGTAATTTTCATTAGAGCCCTAGACATATGATCTTTGGATCCCGTTAAGAGTCTCCTTACATATATAACTTGACTCAAAATCAGTTATTGGTCAGCAACCGAAGGAATAATTAATCCTGTTCTCAATACACACATAGCATGCCTCTAAATCACAGATCTGCTATTAAAATAATAAAATTAAAACTACACACACAAAAAAAACCAACATGACCATTTTCATCTTAAGTTCTGCTACATACAAAAAATATGCAGAGACTGGCAAACCAAAACGTGCAGAATATGTACTGTTTTTCTTGTTTTCACTGTTGTTCCTTTTATCACAGTATGCAGAGGTGTGAGAGTGCCCCGAGATCAACAGATTTATCAATACAGTATTCTATCATTCTAAGGTATTCTGCAACAACATTTAATTAATAAAGCACAGCTGTTGCATGAAAAAAATTTTTTTTTAAAGCACATTAAAATTTCCACACCGAACATCAAGCAGCTGCTACTCAGCCCATCCGGTCAGCTGTAATACAGGTGAATAACAGGTGAACAGGTAGTAAATAAAAGGTGTACAGGTGAATAACAGGTGTACAGGTAAGTAACAGGTGTACAAGTAGATAACAAGTATACAGGTAAATAGCAGGCACACAGGAACAGAGCCATCACCTCAATTTAGGAAAAAAAAATATACGAAAGTTACAGAGAATCTTGGCAAAAAGAAAAACAAATCTGTACATTTCTTATGAGAGAGAGAGAGAATGTGTGCATGTGTGTCTGCAAACATGCGTGCACTTAATGTATGTTGTGCGCATATGCATGCATGTGTGTGAATGAAAACATGCATGCATGTGCATGCATATGCTTGTGTGTGGAGGTTGAGGTATGACATATGTGTGTGTTGTGAGTGACGTCACATCGTTTCAAAACAAGTTTGTATTTTCAGTATTTGTCATTCTCCTGTATTCTATTCATGCAAAAAGTATTGTTAAACACCTTTTGGTGTTTATAAATATATACCTTTGATTTTTTGCCCTCTTCTGTCTTCACATTCTGTTGCTATTTTGTACTGTTGCCTACCTATATGGATTTCTTGTGAGGTGCTTAACCGGCCCATTATATGTGGACTTTGTGCCATATAGGCATTATATTTTATTGTCATTATTATCAAACCACCCTGGTACACTTGGTAATAAAGACATATTCTATTTTATTTTGACAGGCCTTAGGCATTATATTTTATTGTCATTATTATCAAACCACACTGGTACACTTGGTAATAAAGACATATTCTATTTTATTTTGACAGGCCTTGGGCATTATATTTTATTGTCATTATTATCAAACCACCCCGGTACACTTGGTAATAAAGACATATTCTATTTTATTTTGACAGGCCTTAGGCATTATATTTTATTGTCATTATTATCAAACCACCCCGGTACACTTGGTAATAAAGACATATTCTATTTTATTTTGACAGGCCTTAGGCATTATATTTTATTGTCATAATTATCAAAGCACCCCGGTACACTTGGTAATAAAGACATTCTATTTTATTTTCACAGACCT
>JAAQRG010299604.1:0-15003 GCA_011634625.1 Babylonia areolata
ATCTCCACCCTTTACCCACCAGGCGCCGTTACCGAGATTCGAACCCAGGACCCTCAGATTGAAAGTCCAACGCTTTAACCACTCGGCTATTGCGCCCTTCAGGCGCGTGACAAAAGGGGCGGGGTGGGTGGGTGGGTGGGTGCATGTATATATATATATATATATTCCAGAGAGAGAGAGAGAGAGAGAGAGAGAAACAGACAGACAGAGAGAGACAGAGACAGAGAGGGAGAGAGAGAGAGAGAGACAGAGACAGAGACAGAGAGAGAAAGAGGAAAAGAGACACAGAGAAAGATACAGTGAGAGAAGAAGAAGAAGAAGAAGAAGAAGAACAACAACAACAACAACAACAAAAACTGGTCATGAAATGGACTTTATTTCCTTTTTCAAATAAGAAAACACCTGAAGCTGCAGACAAACTATGGGCTCAGCAAAGAATAAAGCAGAAACTGTCAAAAACAAACACGAACCAAATGACAGGCAATGACAGCATCTAGAGTACTCCGCTGGTGACAGCTCTTATCGACTAAGCGTGTCCATGTGCTCATAGAAATGAAGCAAGAGAGCCAAGGTGCTCAAGACGTACACGTGGCAAACACTTAACTCACTCAGTTCGGCCAGTCCTCTCTTCTCCTCTACACGGACCCCTCGGATGTCCAGTGGGTGTCTCAATGACCCAACCTTTAGCTTCCGTCGTCAGAATTGTGGTATTCTTTGTCAACATTCACCTTTTCAGTACAAGAGCCTTCCGCTTGCAATATTTTGATGGTGGTAATTGGGGTGAAACGCTGTTAACATCGTCTCTTTCGCCGTTCGTATGGAGAGAGTTAATCCAATTTAGGAATCATGCTGTGATCTTATCTGTATACACGCAATCTGTTGTCACCGTGAGCAATCATTTTTGTTGTTGTTGTGCCAATGTGGATGAAGATAATGTGCATGAGCTATCTTGCTTTCAGTATCGTGTGCCATTTTGTGACCTTAATCTTTGACATCATTAATTTCTCTAGGGGTTTGACTGGTTTCAATGTCAAGTTTGATTGAAACACGAAATCAGATGTTATCTCCCCTGTTCGCAAACAACGACCTTGATTGATTGATTGATTGATATGGATACTTATATATCGCCTATCCTCGGTCGGAGACCAAGCTCTAAGCGCTTTGCAAACACTGGGTCATTTACACAACAGGCTGCCGACTGACGGCTGCTACTGGGCGCTCATCATTCGTTTCCTGTGTCATTCAATCAGATTTCAGGCATGCACACCTACACACTCAGACAAACATGTAACATTTAACATTTTACGTGTATGACCGTTTTGTTTATTTACCCCGCCATGTAGGCAGCCATACTCCGTTTTCGGGGGGTGGGGGTGCATGCTGGGCATGTTCTTGTTTCCATAACCCACCGAACGCTGACATGCATTACAGGATCTTTAACGTGCGTATTTTATCTTTTGTGTGCGTATACACACGAAGGGGGTTCAGGCACTGACAGGTCTGCACATGTGTTGACCTGGGAGATCGGAAAAATCTCCACCCTTTACCCACCAGGCGTCACCGAGATTCGAACCCGGGACCCTCAGATTGAAAGTCCAACGCTTTAACCATTCGGCTATTGCGCCCGTCACCTCGCATCTTACTTACCGTATCATCATAAATGGGATGACTTCAAAGGTTTCATTCATACCTACCATCCTGACGAGTTTGGTATACATGCCGCTTGCAATTGCCTAGAAAATGCCAACGTTAAAGGTTACCACAACCACATACACACACACACACACACACACACACACACACACACACACACACACTGAGCGCATTGTAAAATATATGGATCATTTATACTGATGATCTGGTTATTCTATCTTTAACACGAACTGGATTCGAACAAAAATTACATAATTTGAACACATTTTTCCACAGTTGGGGATTAAAGATTAATAGAGAAAAACAAAAGTGGCAATCCCTAAAAAAAAAAGAACCCTAAAATACCGACATGTTTTTACTGTGGGAGAGATATAGTACAAACAAACAAACAACAACAACAACAACAACAACAACAACAACAACAAAAGACACAAAAAACCCAGAGGATTTAAATATGTAAGAGTCACAACAGTGGATGTGAAGAAGAAGAAGAGAGGGCAATGAGTTCAGCTGATATCCTTCTTGTACACTCCTACGGAGACACGGTGGTTGTTGTTACAACTTTTCATTTATCTATTTGTTTGTTTATATGTTTATTTCTATATGTTTTAGAGTTGGGAAGTTGTATCAATATTACTAATATTTTTTTGCCAGATAGTTGTTAAGTCAACGTTGTGAATCGTCTTGTTTTTATCCCTGTCCCTCGTCCCCTCTTTATGTTTTTTACCTCCATGTCTAATATCACTTATTGTGGACAGACATCAACTGAAACTGAACGGTAGCTGTAAAGATGGGTAGCAAAAGGTGACGGCGCGCGCGCGCGCGTGTGTGGGTGGTGGGTGAGGGAGATTTAAAAAAAAATTATTTCTTCTTCTTTTTCTTTTTTCTCTTGCCGCTGGACCCGCTGGACTCCAAAAGATGGGTCTCTTCTGATTCCAGAACATGGAGGGTGTCTATCTCGGTTCCTTCCCCTACCCTGTCAGAGACGTTGTCTGTCGCTCCATACCCGGGCCTTTCAGCCTCAGAACGTCCTCGTGGTTCTTCTGCGTTGGTAGAAGACATTTCAAGTTCCCTGTCAGGGACGTTCGCTGTCGCTCCATATCCTGAATGCTGGCGACTCGGGCCGGGCATTTCAGCCTCAGAACGTCCTCGTGGTTCTTCTGCGTCAGTAGGATACAGTTCCCTGGGATGCTGCCTGGTGCCTATCACAATGGGCAGACTCAGGACCAGTGTTGGGAGACGGGTATCGGCTGATTTGATTTCTACCTGCAACGGAATGAAGGGCAAATGGACATGACACACAAACAGTGAGTATGAGACTTTGGAGGCTGTTCGTGAAGGCCTAGCTTTTCTTGTTGTTTTTCTCTTCTTTTTTTTTTCCAAGGCAGGACAATATGGACATTAAATTTTATTTTACAAATCTCATCTATCGTTTTTATTTAGTTATTTTTTTCAAACATTTTCAAAAATTCCATTTTGATAGGTTGGCATTTTACAACAACAACACCATTAACAGACATTTAGAAAGAAAGAAGGAAAAAAAAGTATAAACAGACTGACAGACAGAAACAGCCAAGCATACACACACACACACATACACACACACACACACACACACACACACACACACACACACACACATACATACACACACACACACACACACATACACACACACACACACACACACACACACACACACACACACATACACACACACACACACACACACACACACACACACAACTGAACAATTTTGAATTAACAATGAAAGTAATTTCAAAATCCAGTTTTCTGTTCTTTTTCTTTTTTGGGAGGGGTGTGGGGGGGTGGGGGTGGGGTGGGGGAGCCAGGTGACAAGACACTGACTCTGTCCTTACCCTGACACGGTATTGAATGCTGAGGTCTGTGCTGTGGATGACACCAGACAGGGGAGTGAACTCAGGGATGTTTACACCCACTTCCTCGTGGACATGGGGCTCACTCTCGTCCGGGATCGTGGCGGATTGAGACTCTGAGATGTCTTGGGTCGTGCTCTTATCTCCATACTTTATGTTCTGAAAACGGTACGTGAGTCTTATTTCATTAATCGAAGCACCGGAATTGCAAGTTTCATCATGTACTTAGTATGCTAAATCAAGTGATATGGAGGGTGGTAAAATCAGCTGATGCTACCCACAGCTATAACTAAACGATGCAAAGTAAAAAAACAGGTCTGCTCAGTCATCTTGAAGCCAAATAGGACATAGTGATGTAAGATATATCATGAATTTGAACTGTTTTCATCGAAGTTAATCTCGTTTTACACAAAAGTGGAGTGGTGGCCTAGAGGTAACACGTCCGCCTAGGAAGCGAGAGAATTTGAGCGCGCTGGTTCGAATCACGGCTCAGCCGCCGATATTTTCTCTCCCTCCACTAGACCTTGAGTGGTGGTCTGGACGCTAGTCATTCGGATGAGACGATTAAACCGAGGTCCCGTGTGCAGTATGCACTTAGTGCACGTAAAAGAACCCACGACAACAACAGGGTTGTTCCTGGTAAAATTCTGTCGAAAAATCCACTTCGATAGGAAAAACAAACAAAACTGCACACAGGAAAAAAATACCAAAAAAAAAAAAAAAAGGGTGGCGTTGTAGTGTAGCGACGCGCTCTCCCTCGAGAGAGCAGCCCGAATTTCACACAGAGAAATCTGTTGTGATAAAAAGAAATACAAATACAATATACAGCAAAGAAAATTATAAATCATAGATTTACTACAAGTATTATGTGTTCAGTACTTTTGTACATGTTCGTGCGTTGGTGTATGTATGTGCATGTGTGTGTGCGTATCCAAGCACACCTTCACTACGCGTGTATTCCTATGCAAACACACACTTGCACAAATACCAAGACGCCAGTCTTTCTATTGAAAGTTAGTGATGTTCGTCCTTCGGATTCGAAGATGACCATGGATTCTAATATCAGATGGAAGATCGATGGCTGTGGGTCCGGGGGTGACTGATGAGGACAATACGGGCCCTGAAGGCTCGCCCACATGTGGGACTTAAGTTAGTGGGTGCTGTCGTGGCAGTGGATGCTGCTTGGGTCTTGCGCACAGCACGCTTTCGTTGTGCCGAAGTCATGACTAACGCTTGACTTTGATAAAAACGAGGGAGAGTTGTGCAGATGGGGTACAGAAAAGAAGCCTACCCCCCCACCCACCCCCCCTCGAATGGCAAAGTGCTAAGAAGACACTGCGCTTTGAAGTTGAAATGCATTTGAAACAAGAAAACTCTATATCTTAAAATGAATAATAGCAATCATGTATCGTGTCCTATGAGACAGTGGAGATTTGGACGAGAGGTAACGCGTCCGCCTAGGAAGCGATAGAATCTGAGCGCACTGGTTTCGAATACCCTCGTCGCCAGTAGTTTGTCCCCTTCCACTAGACCTTGAATACTGGTCTGGACGCTAGTCATTCGGATGAGACGATAAACCGAGGTCCAGTGTGCAGCATGCACACAGCGCATGTAAAAGAACCCACGGCAACAAAAGGGTAGTCCCTGGCAAAATTCTGTAGAAAAAAAATCTGCTTCAATAGGAAAACAAACAAAATTGCAGGAAGAGAAAACAAACAAACAAACAAAAAAAGAATGGCTGGCGCTCTCAGTGTAGCGAAGCACTCTCCCTAGGGCGAGCAGCCCGAATTTCACACAGAGAAATCTGTTGTGACAAGAAAGAGTAATACAATACAATACAACACAATACAATACAGTAAAATACAACATCGTTTCGAGCACTGTGCTGAGGACCTCCACTCACTCGTTCCAGAAAAGCGGCGGCAGATCGGACACTGGTCCCGGACATTCTGGCAAGGTCCAGCTGGACAGGAATCGTTTCGTTGGTCTCCCAGCCACACGTGGGAAGGCGGGCTGAAGCGAACACATCAAAGCCTTGCCCAAACTGCCCATTCATTGCCACCAATTCGCCAGTGTTTACCTGACAAAGAAAACAAGTAAACAAGTAAACAGACAACCAATCAATCAAAAACAAAACAAAAAACAAAACAAAAAAACAAAACAAAAACAAACCAAACAACAAAAATAAGCAAATTAAGTCCCCTAGCATTAATTACAGAGTAATTTCCCTTTTTCACTATCTGCATCAAAACGTTTGCAAAATAAATATAACTTCCATGCTTAGCAAAAGAAGTTCCTGTTTGAACAAAAAATGACAATAATGACTGCTCTTGTTGTTGGGTCAGAATATCAGATCAAAGTGCCAAGTTTAGATAATACAAAAAATATAAATATAACAGTAAGTGCAATTTGCATATAATTAGGCTTCATATTTTATTTTTTTGTGCCCATCCCAGAGATGCAATATTGTTTTAAACAAGATGACTGGAAAGAACTGAATTTTTCCTATTTTTATGCCTAATTTGGTGTCAACTTACAAAGTATTTGCAGAGAAAATGTCAATGTTAAAGTTTACCACGGACACACAGAAATAGACACAGACACAGACACACACACACAGACACACACACACGCACACACACACACACAGACAACCGAACACCGGGTTAAAACATAGACTCACTTTGTTTACACAAGTGAGTCAAAAAACTCCCAAAATACTAGAAATCGCATCACGTCATACCAAACAAAACAAAGAAACAACAACAACCAAATCCAACAAAATAACTAGAAATCGCAAGGCGTCATTGGTCAAAACACAGAAGTCAAAATAAGAATAAAGAGAATAGTGCCACGACTACAGTAAGCTAACATGCTCAGAAGTTAGTGATGTAGGTTAAGAGTTCGAGCTTGTAGTATCTAAAGTTGACAAATATCATGGAATGAAGTAGGACATTCAATCCTTCTTCGTTCGTGGGCTGCAACTCCCATGTTCACTGGTATGTACACGAGTAGCGTTTTACTTGTACGACGTTTTTTTGTTTTTTTTTTACTCCGCCATGAAGGCAGCCACACTCCGCTTTCGGGGGTGGACATTCAATCCAAATCTAACTGGAAGGACTCATCTGAAAAAAAAAGTTCAGGGGATTCCCGATCATTCATTGTCACTGTCTGAAGCTTATGAGGAAGAGTTTGGGGTCAAAGCCCAGCAGTGAGGCAGAGACGGTACTCCTCGTACCACAAGAAGTTTATCCATGCATGGTTAACGGATATTATGCACTTCATGAATGCAGAGACAGAACAGCTTGCATGCTCTCTCTTTCTCTCTCTCTCTCTCTCTCTCACACACACACACACACACACACACACACACACACACACACACACACACACACACACGGAGCATCCTTCACAACCTCAGAAAACGGGTTCCCAGATAAGTGCATCACACCCAGCACAGTTATGGCAACGGCTGCGTCCTGTTGCTTGAAAGGAAGCCATCTTCGCTCGGAGAACAACTCCAAGGTGTAGGAGACATGCAGGACTCCGCCATTGTTGGCCTTGTTACATGTTGGCAGGTGTGTAGCTGGCAATTGTGCTCTGAACATGAACACTGTAGAATTATGCAATTCGGTGAGATGTTCCTCATCTCTGATTCTAGTCTGTCCATCTGCCCACAATAACCAACAAAAACATTCATACATCTTGCCTCGCCTTCCACATCCGCTATGAATATGCAAATAATTTCGATCCTCGTTCAGACAGGCTGCTCCCGCTTTCTGGCACATTTTCCCTCTTGCAAATTGATGCTTTATGTGAGTAGAGAAACTAACTACACTGACGAATGCATACGAAATGCTACAGAAATTCGTATTCCATATTCATTACAAGAAGGTTATTCTCTACTGGAGAAAATTTGCTGGAATCATGTCGATAAACTAAAACAGCCTGACAGAGAAATTACTGACAATAGCTCGCGCAAAATTGATCGCATATTTTCTTTAAAACGAAGACATCACAGTAGCAGAAGGCTTACCAGTTTAATATACAGACTACGACTGGATGCCATAAAAACAAAATGTACTTCTAATGTGACTTGCATTTGCGGCAATGAAATTACCCCCGTGCATATACCATCTATAAATGTGAACAGTTTAAACCATATTTACCTATGTCATTTACAAAATCTGCAGTTCCATCTACTTTCAATAGTTTTTCTTTTCCCTCTAACATTTTGGTCCCTCATTGATACCCGTATCCTCTTGAAAGACTTCAATTCCAGTTTTTTCGCCATTCTTTGCACTGAAGACTTGCTCACTTGTAAATCGCTTGCAATTTCTCTGAGAGATTTGTGGGTCCCTGGGTTCTCTTCCTGGAATTGAATCAGTTCCTCAACACGGTCCTTGTTCCCCTCCGAAGATGCAGTCTTGGGTCTCCCACTGCCATTTAGTGCGTATTTTAGCGATAAGTCTGTTTACAGTGACATGACTCCACCCCTTGCCTGGAAATTCCTATACGATCCTTCTTCCGCCTTTCTCCTTGAAACAGTTTTCAGTGGTAACCTTATCACTTTCACCCAAAGGCATGGTTGATCCAAACTGAAACTTTAAACAGAACTGATTTTGGATACAGACGACAATAAAAAAAATCAGCAGACTTGACACCCAGACAGACTATTTTTAGACTGACACTATGCCAACACCTGGCAGCTGGCATGAACACGATGAAGGTCACACTCTTCAGCTCTGATATTGGATTCTTTGATATGCTGATTTGAATTTGACAATACTCAAACAATTTGCGTCCGAACTTTTAGATATTTTGCAGACTTCTTGATGATACCCTAAGGTTACTGTGTAAAAATTGTCAATGAATTCGGTTTCTCTTTCACTGAGAAAATACTTGTCAAAAAGCGGTTCACTTTTTTTTGGGACACCCGATATGTATATGTGAATGTGTGTGTGTGTGTATCACGCACACACACACACACACACACACACACACACACACACACACACACACACACACACACATATATATATATATATATATATATATATATATAAGAATTATAATGGGGAATCAGGTCTGGTTTCTCGTATATAAAAAGATATACATGAATTCTTTTTTTGTCATGTGCAAACATAAGATGAAATGTAAATAAACTGAAACTGAGTTAGTTAGGAGTAAGTTAGTCAAGTAATATCATTAAAATGTAAACACACACAGACAGACAGACACAGACGCCCCCCCCCCCATATATATATATATATATATATATATATATATATATATATAGATAGATAGATAGATAGATAGTTAGATAGATAGATGGGTTGCTTACCTGACAGTGTTAGAGGGATATTCAACTCAGAATGGGAAGAATTTCGGTGTCTCTTGTGGTAACAGCAGATACGGCATACCAACTTGAGTTCCACACCTGTAACACCCAATGTGCAGACGATCACAATACTTTGGGGGCACACACACACACACACACACACACACACACACACACACACACACACACACACACACACACACACTTTCGAACAAACCACCTGCTCACACGTTACGACGAGAACATTCTAGAAAGAGTTCGAGTCGGGCAGTGATTAACCATTATTACGTTCTGTACATTCACAGACAACTGAAAATTGTATCTCTGCTTACCTTTCAGTGTGCATTCCTTGAAGGGAATGTACGCCACATTCCCTGCAATCAAACCTTCGGGAAACACAGTGCTGTTTCTCAGATTGATGTTGCCAGCATATCTTGGCGAAAAGAAAGCCATCGCTAGTCTCCTTCACGAAACACTCAAGTGTAATGATACAACTGCACAAATGATCGCCATGTCGCTGTCGGTTTTTTATCACGGTCTGGGTCACGCTGTCCAAAAAATGTAATCTTTTCTCTCTCTGTCTCTGTCTCTTTGATAGCGTTAGTCACAAAGAAGGAAGAACAGCAGATAACACGTGAGTAGCAGCGGTGTGTCGACTGGTGATAAACCTTCGATATCAGTAAAAGTATTATTTTACTTTGACGACATTTTGTGTGTGTGTGTGTGTGTGTGTGTGTGTGTGTGTGTGTGTGTGAGAGAGAGAGAGAGAGAGAGAGAGCCCAACTTTTAAGGTCAAGTCCATTTCCGAAAACACCTGATGTCTTGACAAGTATGTATTTCTATTTTTAGCAAAATTACTCAGATCGGGAAGTGCAGAATGACTGCACCGTCTGGAAGGGAGCCAAGAGAAGAGGTACGCACACACGTTCTTTTTTGTTTTGTTTTGTTTTGTTCTTGTTGTTGTGCGAGTATAAGCGAATGCGTGACTGTCACTGTTTCAAACTACCTGAGAATGTAAACCAGAATTTGCTGTGAAGCTGTGATACACAGACAAACGCACGCATACCCAACTGCAGTGTTATAAGTTGGAGTAGGTAGGTCAAATTGTGGACAGTGTGTAATTGTGAACTGGTCGTGTACGGCCCCACTTCGAAGCGTTCTCACCACACACATTTCACAATTTAATGTCTGCTTAAACATCGTTCTGCCCCCTCGTCCTCACTGAATCTTCATTTCCATGAAGCAGTCAAACATCATCTATTTCCAACTATTTCCGCGCTCTTTCTTATCTTCATGCACCACTGACAACCAGGTTCACGAACTTTCTCTCACAATCCTAAAATCAAGGGAAAAAAGCAAGGACTTCAACTTTGACATAGTTTAAAATAGCTGATTTGACTGGATATATTGAATGGATTGTGCATTACCAGTGCTGGGAGAATTTACAAAGCATGTTAGTAAAAGATCTGAACACCAGTTTTAACAGGAGTCTCCAAAATAGTATCGTCTGCAATCAGACCACAGGATGTTTTGACGTTAGTGTATTTGCGAACAATGTTGTACAGTTATTGAGCACTCTCAAAAGGGTGTTTTTGTGTGTGGTGTGGGATGTGTTTGATTAATATGTGTGTGTGTGTGTGTGTGTGTGTGTGTGTGTGTGTGTGTGTGTGTGTGTGTGTGTGTGTGTGATCACAACCAACAACAGTCTGGTACGATGTTCCAATAATGTGTTATATCTAATGAATTCAAGCCTGCTTCTGATTTCATTGTACTCAGGTATCCAAACTCATCGATCGTAATTAGATCTGCCAGTTCGATATTTACCCTCAGACACCCCTGCTATTTCAACGGATGTATAAAAGAAAAAAGAAGAAAACGAAAATAAAAAAAATAAAAAGGAGGAGTCGACGAACTTTTCCAGGTGCAACCAATCGGAGAAAGCCTTCAAAAACAGAAGAGCTACAATTGACGATCGCACAACATGTAATACAATACAGTTGAAGAGGTCGCTTCGACTGAATCGTTCACTACTTGGCCTGCCTACCCTACCTGTTCCCCATCTTCCTTGTTGACCGGCGGGTTTAGATCGTTTTCGTGTTCTTTTCGTTAAATTTTCGACGGTGCTTTAACGAAGTGCTTGTGAGAGAGAGCGTTTACTTCGCAACTGTTTTCAATGTGGAGGGTTTATGGCTATGCAACATCTGTTTGAAAAATGGTTCGCTCAGTCTCATCTGGTCTCACTCCACCCTGTCCACACAATTATGAGTAATGTTTCATCGGCCGTGGAATTTATTTCCCCTAGCATTGTTTGTTTTTATGCTTGCTCGTAGTAGAGATACCTCCGGAAACGGAGTATGGCTGCCTACATGGCGAGGTAAAAACGGTTATTGACGTAAAATTCCACTAGTGTATAAACGAGTGAACGTGGGAGTTCTAGCCCACGAACGCAGAAGAAGTAGTGGTGGAGATGCGAGTTGCACAAGTGACGAGTTTTCAATTGTGTAAAAAACAAAAACTAAAAAACCCAAAACAAAACAAAACAAAAACAAAACAAAACAAACAAACAAACAAACAAACAAACAAAACCCCAATAAAAACAAAGACACAACAACAACAACACAACAACAACATTAAAATAAAATAGAGAAGGAAAAGGGCAAAAAGCCTAATCACTCATTTGCGGTGAGGAGTAGTCTTTATATTTTGTGCATCGTTCTCTCTATTCCTTCTTTCTTCTCCTCGTTGGCTTGTGGTCATTGGTCAAGGCTGCATACCTGGTAGTACATGCCTGAAAATGGTGTCCTGTTGCGTATTTGTCTCTTCTCTTGAACCCTATTGAAATGTCAGTGACACTGTTTACAATTCTATTCCCAACTTCAGATTTCCATTCACAATTACAATGCAACCTATTCATTGGGATGAGACAAGGTAAATACGTAATTTGCTTGGATGAGCGCTACCCTCCATTTCATTGTTTGAACTACGTGACATTAACTTTCAAGCCTAATCTTTCTTTTTCCTTCAGTGTCTGAGCTTGCTAATGTTCCCATTAAAAGTTATGATGATGATGATGATGATGGTGATGAACATGCACACACTTTTACAAAGCATGTTGATAGCAAACGAGTGTCTGTTGCCTGTGGATTTATAGTTTAGGGGTTAGAGCTTTTCTACTTATACGTAACGACCACTGGTGTAATCCTTGTCTTGCCTGACGCCAGTTAGCGCGAGCGCTGATATTCACGTGACACCGTGTGATTGAACAGGGTGAGAAATAAGTTAGATCATGACTATAAGAGGCCCAAGTATATGGGAAATAATTTTGGTCATGACTATGAGACCCAAGTATGTGGGAAATGATTTTGGTCATGACTATAAGAGACCCAAGTATGTGGGAAACAATTTTGGTCATGACTATAAAAGACCCAAGTATGTGGGAAATGATTTTGGTCATGACTATAAGAGGCCCAAGTATTTGGGAAATGAGTTTGGTCATGACTATAAGAGGCCCAAGTAAGCCTATGTGGAAAACAATTTTGGTCATGACTATAAGAGGCCCAAGTATGTGGGAAATGATTTTGGTCATGACTATAAGAGACCCAGGTATGTGGGAAAAATTTTGGTCATGACTATAAAAGACCCCAAGTATGTGGGAAACAATTTTGGTTATGACTATAAAAGACCCCAAGTATGTGGGAAACAATTTTGGTCATGACTATAAAAGACCCCAAGTATGTGGGAAACAATTTTGGTTATGACTATAAAAGACCCCAAGTATGTGGGAAACAATTTTGGTCATGACTATAAAAGACCCCAAGTATGTGGGAAACAATTTTGGTTATGACTATAAAAGACCCCAAGTATGTGGGAAACAATTTTGGTCATGACTATAAAAGACCCCAAGTATGTGGGAAACAATTTTGGTTATGACTATAAAAGACCCCAAGTATGTGGGAAACAATTTTGGTCATGACTATAAAAGACCCCAAGTATGTGGGAAACAATTTTGGTTATGACTATAAAAGACCCCAAGTATGTGGGAAACAATTTTGGTCATGACTATAAAAGACCCCAAGTATGTGGGAAACAATTTTGGTTATGACTATAAAAGACCCCAAGTATGTGGGAAACAATTTTGGTCATGACTATAAAAGACCCCAAGTATGTGGGAAACAATTTTGGTTATGACTATAAAAGACCCCAAGTATGTGGGAAACAATTTTGGTCATGACTATAAAAGACCCCAAGTATGTGGGAAACAATTTTGGTTATGACTATAAAAGACCCCAAGTATGTGGGAAACAATTTTGGTCATGACTATAAAAGACCCCAAGTATGTGGGAAATGATTTAGGTCATAACTATAAAAGACCCAGTTGTGTTCGAAATAATTCAGGTCATGACTATAAAAGACCCAAGTGTGTTGGAAATAATTTAGGACATGACTATAAAAGACCCAGGTATGTGAGACGTAATTCAGGTCATAACAATAAAATACCCAAGTGTCTGGGAAATGATTAAGGACATGACTACAAAAGACCCCAAGTATGTGGGAAATAATTTACGTCATGACAATAAAAGACCCAAGTAAGAGGGGAATCATTTAGGATATGATTATGAAGATTCAGGTATGTGAGATATAATTCAGGTCATAACTTAAAAGACCCAAGTATGTGGGAAATGATTTATGTCATAACTATAAAAGACCAGAATATTTGGGAAATAATTCAGGTCATGACTATAAAAGACCCATGTATGTGGGAAATACTTCAGGACATGACTATAAAAGACCCCAGTATGTGGGAAATAATTCAGGTCATGACAATAAAAGACCCAAGTATGTGGGAAATAATTTAGGTCATGACAATAAAAGACCCAATTATAAGTGGAATAATTTAGGTCATGACTATAAAAGACCCAAGTGTGTTGGACATAATTTAGGACATGGCTGTAAAAGATCCAAGTATAAGGGGAATAATTTAGGTCATGACAATAAAAGACCCAAGTATAAGGGAAATAATTTAGGTCATGACTATAAAAGACCCAAGTGTGTTGGAAATAATTTAGGACATGACTATAAGAGACCCAGGTATGTGAGATATAATTCAGGTCATAACCATAAAATACCCAATTATGTGGGAAATAATTTAGGTAATGACTATAAAAGACCCAAGTAAGTGGGGAATAATTTAGGTCATGACTATAAAAGACCCAAATATTTGGGAAATAATTCAGGTCATGACTATAAAAGACCCACATATGTGGGAAATAATTCAAGACATGACTATAAAAGACCCACGTATGTGAGAAATAAATCAGGTCATGACAATAAAAGACCCAAGTATATGGGGAATAATTCAGGTCATGACTATAAAAGACCCAGGTATGTGAGAAACAATTAGGTCATGACTTTAAAAGACCCAAGTCTGTTGGAAATTATTTAGGTTATGACTACAGAAGACTTCATTTATATGGTCACATGAAATGAAGCTTGTAAAAATGGTATGCAGTCAATCAAAAATCGAATAACAAATCTCCATCGACACTGCAGTCGTACAATCAAGTAATTTAACAATTCTTTAAAATTCTTACAGAGGAGTACATAGGCCTGCTAAAGGGAATTCCCATTCTGTCATCGCTGAATATCAGAAAACAAAACAAACAAGAGAGGCAAGACCTTCAAGACTCACTTGTGATACACTTAAAAAGAAAAAAAATCTAATCTTTAAAATGTGTTCTGTATTTGTTATTATAAAGCTTCAGGTTAAAAAAAGAAAGAAAAAAAAAGAAAAAAAAGAAAAAGAAAAAAAAAAAGTCCTAACCAGCTTCGAACCCCGCGTGTTCGGGTGAGAAGAAACTGTCTTACCCATCACACTATTGTGGCTCCTTGACTGACGTTCTAAAATTTAATATTTAAACACGCTTTTTTAAAGGGCGATAAATCAATTGCGGTATTCGCAGTGAGAACGCTATTTAAATCATATTATTCTGGTGTATCTTGGGCATTCATTCTAGTTGTGTTCATTCTAGTTTTATAGTTTTAAAGTTGATATGAAAATTGAGTATTTTGTTAAACTAATAACATGTAGAGCCAAGTACAAGTACTTCTAAA
>JAAQRG010299607.1:0-15019 GCA_011634625.1 Babylonia areolata
TGTTTTGATTTGTTAAGGACCATCTCTTTGGAACTAACATCAGGGAAAATTATTTTGATTGGTCTGGGCTTCCTGGCAGAATTTTTCTCAGGCTTAAATGTTTCATCAACAACTAATCAACAACAACAACTAATAACGAACAACCAGTGTACTCCCTGATATTTGGCAAGAGAGGTAAGCAGTGTATTCACAGTACTCACAATACAGAAGCAGGAACAATCATTGCTGAAGCTTTTTCGTTCTCACGGTGCTCGTTCATTTTAACCCGGAGAGCGCGATGAGCCACGATCGTGGCTTTCCCGGTAAAGTGCGATGGGCCACGATCGTGGCTCTGTTTACATAAGGTCCAACATCGTACGGCTATGCTCGGCAGCCTTCGTAAAACTGCCTCGTTCTGGTGTTACTGCCTCCCTGCTTGTGTTTGCACAAACTTTGACCGAGTTTATAAGTCCAGATCTTCGTATTTTTTGTAAACAATGAGTGACACTGAAGTTGACAAAGCTCAGGAAATGAGTGACCTTGTCACTAGTGATGATTCATTTGCTGACAGGGATTCTAGTGAAAACGGCTTTGTTATTTTGACACTTGGGCATGCTGGCTTGCTTGTTGTTCATTCAGTTTTGTGTCTCCAGCCACAAAAACTGGGGGGTGGGTGATGGGGGGGGGGAGGGGTGGTAAAGTGGGTTAGGCATGGGTCTATTGTGATTTCTTGACCAAATCAAGCTAGAAAACTGGAAATTATTTTGATTTAAAGCATTCTTGCTGCTTTTGAAAGCAACATTAGCTAAAAGAAAACATTTATTTCTGTTTTTGCCTGTGATTGCATAAAGTATTGTAGATGTGCGCGTGCGTGGTGTCGGTCGGTGTGTCTCAAACAAATAATACAATGCTTATAATTTCATTGTTTCAGTTATATTCATATCATGATTCTGCAGCCAGAACATTTTTTGTACAGTTTAATTCCAATTTTGAGATTTTGACTCTGTAAAAGATGTGAAAATACCTATAAACATTGTGGTTGACGTTTTTGGAAAACGAGTGTGCAAAATTGGTTAATTATATCCTATGGAATATCTCCAACTACATACAAGGTACAGCCTTTTTCTTACTTTTATCTGATTCTTCATTCACTCTACTTTCCAAAAATGTATAGGTTTACCTATTTATTCTTACTGATAAGCATACAAATGCCCCAAATCAGAGCACAGGTAGCGGAGGCAAACTATCCCTTTGTTTTAAGCATGATTTCTGTAAGTATGTTTTATTATATCCAGCACTTTGAGGGTTAACAATAACATGGCGGCCATTTTGACTCGTCACTGATCACAACAAAAGTATCACGGATAGCTATTTTACGCTGTAAAACAGTATTTTGAGATAAACTAAGCACGAATTTGGATTTAAACAGACTTATCCAACATTCAACATCAATTCTAGTAACCTAGGGGCTTAGACCTGACCAAAAAAACAACTTAATTTCAACTAATTCTACACAGCACAGCAGAACACAAGTTATATATATTCTTGTGGCAACAGCGTTATTGTTGATTCGATGGCCCCGCTAGCTCGAACAACTCGTACTGTAGATCGATTAATAAGTGTAAAATGGAAAAGCATACGAAAACAGGAAGAATATTGACAAGTTTGACCTTGAGGCAAGATGTCCTTACATCATACCATGGAGACTTGTTTTATTTCGAGAACGACGTATTGGCGCCTACACCCTGTCAAGTTTGTTCGGTTGGAGTTAACGCCCCTGTGAAGCCGACCTGGCTGTCTGCTCCGTGGTTATGAATGAAAACCCTCGCGTCGTGATTCCGCTCCGCAAGCTGATTGGATATGGTTAGGAGTGCTTCGGTTGTATGGGTTGTTCTTCCGCGCAATAGGTTCTGTTATAGTTTTAATGGGGAAAAAATTAGAGACTTTTCTACGAGTCTATATCATGATAAACATCAATTCTAGTTAACCGTTATTCATATATTCACACTGTTACCATTCAGTTTCATACCAACCCAGCTCAATGCGTTTGCATGTACGCAGATATCCGGAAGTGTCATGGCCAAAATATGGTAGTGAGAAAGGCTCGCGAGACACGCACGGGCACACTGTGCGCAGACAAGGAGAGAGAGACAGAGAGAATAGAAAGACGGAGGTAAGTGAAATGTGTGTGGCCCATGTTTTCACGGGGACATCCACACTGATGATTCAACAATGCTGAATTTCAGTGCTATGTTCCGTGCTGGCAGGTCACGTCGACACAATGAGAAAACTGACACCTGTATTTGTTTTTGTCTGCCTTTGGCGCGGGTTTTCCGGTCCGACTTTTTTCAATGCCACTTACAGTCAGGAGAGAGCGAGTTTCGAATCAAACACTTGAAGTGTGTGTGTGTGTGTGTGTGTGTGTGTGTGACATTGTGTGCGTGTGTCACAGTGTGTGTGTGTGTGTGTGTGTGTCTCGATTAACTTAGCCTTGTGAATGGCTTCGACCAGTACTGACGATTGAGTTGAGAGTGATAGTGTCTTGAGTGTGTCACTTTCGCTGTGTGTGTCGTGAACTCAGAACTCATTTAATTGTCGTAAAACCCACCAGAGGAATTATGGACACTATAAACTAAACACAAGCAAACAAAAAGTAAAAATAATAAGTTGTGTGCACATGCAGGATATTCCACAAGACATTGTTAAGGATTGCGAACTTTAAAGTATTTATACATGTATTTTGCCATTTCTGGTTGGAACTGAATAACTTAGTGGCAACAGAGAACTCGGCCTTTAAATTATGGTGTTACCAGTGCCATCTGGCCAACGATTTTACCGGCATAATGCTCCGCTATGTTATTATTTTTGCAGCTGACGGGTAAGTTTCTTACTGATGTATAAGTGTTTGCAATTTTGCAATAAAAGTCCTGTTCTTTGTGCTGTTCCAAAATTGAACATATTTATCCTGTAGTATATTCATGACAGAATATTTTAGTCGCATAAAATGATGTTGAGTGTGCCTTGGTTCTCCCACACGTGGGAGAATCCAATTGAAACCAGTATCTTTTTGATAAAATTAAGCCAAGGAACTTTTTCCAATGAATTCGTCGATAAAATATCATTTGCTTGCCTCAAATAGCTATCTTCTTTTTTGATTCTATGATGTGCACCCATAATGATATCACCTGACGCACTGCGGTCAGGGAAATGGGGTATCTGCCAAAATCTGCCAGGACTGGTAACCACCGGTTTAATTGATCTTGTGTGTGTGTGTGTGTGTGTGTGTGTGTGTTCTTCTTCGATTTTCCGTCTGTTCGCTAAGACGTACAAAAGTACGCACGCACGTCACGCACATTCTCACGGTGTTTGTGTATGTTGTGCAGCACGCACTAGTTCACTGAGTTGTTGATGTCCGTCTGTCTCGGGAGACAATGGAACTCGGCGTCTGGTTCAGTCAAGTTGTTGAGTTGCAGCGTCTGCTGTAGCTGTACAGTCCGATTCTGGATCGGCAGGCTCTGTCGCGGCAGTTGTCGCAGGTGAAAGTCGCCGCGCCCCGGCAGTGGTTCAGAGGGTATGGATTCTGCCGTCTGCGCTCTCTTCCCTCTTCCCAGTGCTGTTCTCTCTTCTCCTCGCTCCTCTAAACACATGCCTTCACGGTCTTTCTCCAGCTGTTGCGGTCTTCAGCCACTGCCTCCCAACCTGCTGGGTCCATGTCGCCTGCCCTCATGTCTCGTTTGCAGACGTACGTGTAGCACAGGACAGGTGTTCCTGCAGGTCTGGAATCAGTGGCAAGCTCGCCATAAAGGATGTCCTTGGGGATTCGCGCCGTCATCCATTCGTCTGATGTTGCCGAGCCGGGAGTGCAAACATGCTGGAGATCCCTGCCTGGTCAAGGACTTTATTATTTGGTACACGGTCTTGCCACGTGATGCCCAGAATTCTCCTGAGGTTGCGCAGGTGAAATGTGTTGAATCTGCGTTCTTGGCGAGAGTAGAGGGTCCAATATGTCTCGCTGCCGTAGAGCAGAGTGCTAAGCTCACAGGCTTGGTACACCTGTATCTTGGTGTTGATGGTCAGCGTGGGTTTGTCCCAGACCCTCTTTGCCAGGCGGGCCATGGCTGTAGCTGCTTTGCCAGTCCGCTTGTTCGGCGTCCAGGGAGAGGCTATTGGACATGGTGGAGCTTAGTGAGGTATGTGAAGTCCTCCACGACCTCAAGTGTGAAGTCACCAATAGATAGGCTTGTGTATGTTGTCACAGTGTGTGTATACGTGCGTGCGTGTGTGTGTGATTCACCATGTGCTTTGTGTGTGTGTGCGAGTGTACGTGTGTGTGTGTGCGTGTGTGTTAGAGACAGAAGGAGGGAGGGAGAGAGGTTGTGTGTGTGTGTGTGTGTGTGTGTGTGTGTGTTTGAAGCTGCTCCATGTGGCTGCTCTTGCAATGAAACGGGAGTCGACGTACTTAAACATTCTTGTCTGACATGCGCAGGGCATTAAAATGAAGAGACTACCCATCAACGGTAAGCACGATCGAAACTTTGGATAATCTTTTTTTTTTCTTTTCTTTTCTTTTTAATCAGTTCACGTTTCTGGAAATGTTATCCAGTCTAACATATAAGCTGACACACACAGTTTCCAGGGGGGAAATTACTGATTAATATCAATAAATCTCTTCTAACATATAGTTCAAGAAACTAGAATTGAAAAAGACCCCCACACAGAAATCCATTTGGAATAACCATCAAAGTCATATCAAACTGGGGGAAAGCAAATGAGATCAGCTACTGAAAAAAATATTTTGACACTTTTTCAAAGAATGACAAGGGGAGAAAAGGGTTTCCCCCCCCCCCCCCCCCAAAAAAAAAAAAATACGTTTCACTAACATACTTTACCGTGACCCACTAAGGCAGACTCCGGCAGGGAGTCCGATTCCTGACCTATGCAAACTACTGTCTGCCTATGCGGAGAAAACGAAAGCAGCTATGGCCGATAACCTACCGGAAGTAGGTTACCTCCCCTCTGTATCTCTGTCTACCTTCCAACAAGTGTTTCACTCCTATAAGACTTAAAGCCATGGACCCATTAGAAAAAAACACAACCATTGTCACATCAGAATGACTAGCATCCCCTCTGTGTGTGAGTGTGAGCATGCGCGCGCGCGTGTGTGTGTGTTTCTGAAAGCCAGGCAAGCACAAAACCCATCCATCCAGGTGAATTTTCCATTGACTTGCCAGACTGGTTAAAGTTGAGCCATGATATATTAATAAGTTATGTTTGTATATTAGAAGCACAGAATATAATGAGTCATGATGGCCATAATCATACACAGGTAAAAGTTATAAGAATGTGTTTTACACATGGCAGCATGTGAGTGAAGTTACCATGCGAAAGCATGCCTTTGTTCTCAGGCTATATTCCCCAAAGTCTGTTTGTCCAGGTCTATATTTCCCCACATCCATATTTTGGGAGATGGTCAGGTCAGTAGTGATCAGTGATTAAAACACTGAAGAAAATGTACTTCCAATGCACAAAATGTAACCTACTCATAAATGATAATGCACATGCTATTCTTAAAAGTATATTAGAATATATAAATAATAGTATGCTATTATCGTTTGGACATTCTTTCAATAATAATGTCATTGCTGATGAGATAACACACATACATACAATTTGAAATAGCAACTCTGACTACTGCAACATCTACCACCACCACAACTACTGCTGACACCTACAAACAAAAGCTATTTTGGAGCACAGTAGCAGTAATGAACAGTAACAGAAAGACAGGCAAACAGAGAGAAAGAGACGAAGAAAGAGAGACACAGAGAGAGCGGTGCAAAGAGGATAAGTTAAAAGTTGTATTGAAAGGAGAGCCAGTGAAGACCAATTAAAAAAAAAAAAAGGATTCCACATCCACACAAAAAAACAGACCAGAACAGATTTTCATATTTCCAAATGTATTCACGGATTGTAAACGAAAAACTTGTCTTGTTTTCTTTTCATTTTCATTAAAAACACACACAAAAAAACGCCAATACACAAACACAAAAAACTCCCCGAAGGTGCTGGGGTGGACCCCCGTGGGAGTGGGGGGTGTGGGGGCAGGGTGGCTGTGTTCTGTATTCTACAAAAATCAGTTGAAAAATAGGGTGTTACCAGAACTACAGCATGTAAAACCAACATGAAAGAAAAAGTTCATTATAAATACACAATTTCTTTTATGCAACACCACTCAGAATATTGTGCGCACGAGTGTGTGTGTGTGTGTGCACGTGCGCGCATGCGTGCACGTGCATGCGTGCGTGTGCGCATAACTCTGCAAATTTTAAACCTGCTTATCACAGGCCCTTCTGAGCTTTTTTCTTGGCTATTTTTGCTTCCACTTCGTGGAGCCTCCTCAAAAGCTCCTCTTTTGTAGGTTTGCCATTCTGATATTGCACATTCGGTTTGGCTAGACATACCCCTTCACCTGAAGACTGTTTTGGCTGCTGCTTGGAGGGCCTATCTCCCATGTTCTTTGATCCCTGGCGATTCACCAGACTGAACTGTACAACAGACTGTAAAGAGCTGGAACCACTGTCGGTGCCAGAACTATGAAGGCCACGCGATGACAACACGCCCGAGTCTGGATACAATGAACTGGAGTCAGTGGCTTTTTTCTTGGCTATTTTTGCTTCCACTTCGTGAAGTCTCCTCAAAAGTTCCTCTTTTGTAGGTTTGCCATTCTGATATTGCACATTCGGTTTGGCTAGACATCCCCCTTCGCCTGAAGACTGATTTGACTGCTTCTTGGAGGGCCTATCTCCCGTGTTGTTTGATCCCTGGCAGTTCACAAGACTGAATCGCACAACAGACTGTGAAGAGCTGGAACCGCTGTCCGCGCCAGAAGTGTAAAGGCCACGCAGTGACAACACACCCGAGTCTGGATACGATGAACTAGGGTCAGTGGCTGACTCAGCTGTTATGGAGGTGGGGGTAGATGGCAGAATGGATGAGGAAGCAGAGGCAGGTCGACTTGGACACGAAAGCTCAGATGGCTTGCGTTGCTGCCGTGCTTCTGTTGCTGGGCTTAACAGCTTGACTTCTGCATTGAGAAACAGATCTGTCATCAACACACACGCCCACAATTAGTACAGCTTGACTTCTGCATTGAGAAACAGGTCTGTCATCAACACACACGCCCACAATTAGTACAGCTTGACTTCTGCATTGAGAAACAGGTCTGTCATCAACACACACACCCACAATTAGTACAGCTTGACTTCTGCATTGAGAAATAGGTCTGTCATCAACACACACGCCCAGACATAGTCAACTGGTGATTGGATAGGAGTTCTGGCAGTGAGGGGTATTACATTCAACCACATTTCTTCTTCTTCTTCTTTGTGGGCTGCAACTCCCATGTTAACTCATATGTACACGAGTGGGCTTTTACGTCTATGACCGTCTTTACCCAGCCATGTAAGCAGCCATACTCCGTTTTCAGGGGTGTGCATGCTGGGTATGTTCTTGTTTCCATAACCCACCGAACACTGACATGGATTACAGGATCTTTGACATGCATATTTGATCTTCTGCTTGTGAAAAGACACGAAAGGGGTTCAGGCACAAGCAGGTCTGCACATTTGTTGACCTGGGAGATCGAAAAAATCTCTACCCTTTACCCACCAGAAAAAAATGCCATACAGACTGAGACTATAAACAGTAAAACTGCTTTGATTCAGCAGTATGAGGTCCTAATATTGGTACGACAAAGGTGCAATGTGCGATGCTGCATGGACACGGATAACTGATAGCTCAGTATGAAAACCAGTCAGTCAACTTTAGCATGACAGCCACTCAAGGAAGACCCTCAAAACGCAAATTCGTCTAATGTGCAATACCCCCCAAAATGGCAGGGTAAAAACGGCCGTACATGTAAAAGCTCACATGTACATAAATAGTGAACGTGGGAGGTGCAGGTGCAGCACACGAACAAAAAATAAGACTCTGATGACTCTGACAGGCACAATTGCTGAGTGGTTAAAGCGTTGGACTTTCAATACGAGGGTCTCAGGTTTGAATCTTGGTAACGGTGTCTGATGGGTAAAGGGTGGAGATTTTTTCCAATCTCCCAGGTCAACATATGTGCAGGCCTGTTTGTGTGTGTATATGCAAGCAGAATATCATATATGCATGTTAAAGATCCTGTAATCCATGTCAGCGTTCTGTGGGTTATGGAAGCAAGAACATACCCGGCATGCAAACCCCCCGAAAATGGAGTATGGCTGCCTACATGGCAGGGTAAATAAACAAAACGGTCATACACGTAAAGTATTGCAAGTCTGTTTGAGTGGGTAGGTGTGCGTGCCTGAAATTTGATCCTCACACAAAAACCACATATTCATCATTTGCATTTGGAGCCATTTTCTTTGTAAATCAGCTATCTATCTTCATTGCATGCCGCTTTTGGACTTAAAAGAGCCAGTGACATGTGTTCTCCAGAATCCATGCATGCTCAAAGTTACTAGTGTCTAATATCACTTCAAGTGGACAGACGTTAAACTGCAGAATGCTCAAAGTTAGTTGCTGCTCAAGTTCCTGCATTGTGCTGCTGATGAAATGTTGTAATTTGTCTTCATGGATGAACATGCCCAAACCTGATGTTACTATCGTTGTTCATCTGTTCTGTCTGGAAACAGACATTCTTTGACTTTTTGTGAGTGTTACCTGAGTGTCCTGTGTTAGGTTCTGACAGAGGTTTCCTCTTTGTGGGAAAGTCGTGTTCTGGTGTCAGCTCGGCACGTCTTTTCCTGTTCAGCTCCTGAAAGAAAGAACAACATTTTCAAAAAGAATAACTTGTTTCTACCTCTGTTCTCCCTCCTTGCCTTTCACACTTTCTCTCTGTGTGTGTGTGTGTGTGTGTGTGTGTGTGCATGCGCATGCATGCATGCCCCTGAGTGCATACTTGCTGTATAATTAATCGTCACCATCTAATTCACAACTGAATATTTTCAGGAACTGTATCTACTGAACATGCGAAAAAAAAAAAAAAAAAATGCAAACACACACTGAAATCTATGTGATTACAATAATCTAACCAGTCCAGATACTGGTCATCATACCTCATTAGAAATAATTAGAAGTGGAGTGATGGCCTAGAGGTAACGCATTCACCTAGGAGGCGAGAGAATCTGAGTGCGCTGGTTCGATTCACGGCTCAGCCGCTGATATTTTCTCACCCTCCACTAGACTTTGAGTGGTGGTCTGGACACTAGTCATTTGGATGAGACGATAAACCAAGGTCCCATGTGCAGAATGCACTTAGCACACGTAAAAGTACCCATGGCAACAAAAGAGTTGTTCCTGGCAAAATTCTGTAGAAAAATCCACTTCAATAGGAAAAAAAAACAACTGCACGCAGGAAAAAAAAAAAGGGTGGTGCTGTAGTGTAGCGACGCGCTCTCCCTGGGGATAGCAGCCCAAATTTCATACAGAGAAATTGGTTGTGATAAAAAAAAAAAACGTTTTAAAAGATAAAAATAAATAATAATAATAATAATAAAAGAAGTACAGTTCAAACAGTTATGCTGCCCAATTGGGAAAAAGAAGAAATGGCTGATTTGTGTTAAAAGTGACTCACGTCAAAATCATCTCACTAGAAAAAGCACATGGTTAGTCCATGTTCACATACGATCTGTCTCATGCTTAGTCGGTCTAAGAACATACTGAAGCATGCCCAGGATTTGTTCATAAGCATGAACGAAGTTTGGCAGTGATTGATTGATGTGGATACTTATATAGAGCCTATCCTCGGTCAGAGACCAAGCTCTAAGCGCTTTACATACATGGGGACATTTGCACCACAGGTTGCCTACCTGGGTAGAGCCGACTGACGGCTGCCACTGGGCGCTCATCATTCGTTTCCTGTGTCATTCAATCAGATTTCAGACGCACACACATACACACCCAGACAGACATGCAACATTTTACGTGTATGACCGTTTTTTTAAAAATTTATTTACCCCGCCATGTAGGCAGCCATACTCCGCTTTCGGGGGTGTGCATGCTGGGTATATTCTTGTTTCCATAACCCACTGAACGCTGACATGGATTACAGGATCTTTAACGTACGTATTTGATCTTCTGCGTGCGCATACACACGAAGGGGGTTCAGGCACTAGCAGGTCTGCACATATGTTGACCTGGGAGATCGTAAAAATCTCCACCCTTTACCCACCAGGTGCACCGAGATTTGAACCCAGGACCCTCAGATTGAAAGTCCAGCGCTTTAACCATTTGGCTATTGCACCAGTGGACACAATGGGGTCCAAACTGTGTTTGACAATTATTATATGAGTAAGCAAATAGTGCCGTTTCCCCAGGTATGCCGAGAATATTGTATGATTGATCCATGCTATGAATTGGTCTTGAAAATTTGCACACAATTACGCTGCCAAAACAAATTTATCATGGACTCCTTTTTCCTTGGCAAAAACTTTTTTTTTTTTTTATCATTTCTTGTTTTTTTATGAGAACTGTATATCTATTATTTTGTGAATAAATGATCAGTGAATCTGTCTCATGGATTTGGCAAATAAAACAAAAACAAACAACTAAAATCTATTTGCATAAGAAGGCATTCTGCGCAGCAAAATGTTCTTCATTTTCTGACCAAAAAAAAGAAAAAGAAAATAGACTTTAGTTCAGCACATCAACAGTTGAGTTCTCCAGGAAAAAGATCTTAGCATTTAGATACACAAAGTACAGCAACAACACTGTTTCCTGAATGCCTGGAAACAAACAAAAAAAAAAAAAAAAAATCAGACCCAGGCTGGGCTTGTTAGCCATGGTTTGGTAGCCAGCCAAGAAGAACAACTCTTGACTCCAAACCCTGGTAGATGGAGCTCGTTAGCCTCGACAGGCAATCCACCTTGGACAAAAGACAAGTCTGACACAACACCCCCCACCATCCACACTGCCTCTGCCCTGCTCTTACAGCATGCTCTAAACAGTATCAAGAATACTTCCTTACCTCAGCTTTCACCGTCTTGTCCTGGCGGACAGTCCGTGACATTCCCTTCAGTTCCTGCTGATTTTTGTCAGGCTCTGCTTCCGTTTCCAGATGAACCAGTGACTTATGATGGCTCTCTGACATATGAAGGACATATATCAATTCTCACGACATGTACCGGTAGTCGTTCTCACCTTCAGCGTCATTGTCATTACCATGAAACTGAGAAATCATTGTCATCAAGACGGTTCTGGTCATCATCACCACTGGTTTCTGCCCCCTCTGACAGTCATTATCATCACCAATACTGAAGTGAAAGTCCTTGTCTCCGACAGTAGTCGCTTCCATCTCCAATGGGTCATCTAACAAAACCTCATTGTCATCATTAACAGTCTCCACTTATAATCACCACCAACACTGCAATGGTCATAGTCACCAATGATAGTATCAGTAGCTCAAGGAGGCGTCACTGCGTTCGGTCAAATCCATATACGCTATACCACATCTGCCAAGCAGATGCCTGACCAGCAGCGTAACCTAACGTGCTTAGTCAGGCCTTGAGAAAAAAGAAAAGAAAAAAGTAATTAATTTTTTTTTTTAAATCACCAATGATAATCATCACCAATAATGCAATAGTCACAGCCACAACTAATAACCATCACCCGTACTGCAGTAGTCAAGGTAATGATAAACATGGATACTACATTAGTCACAGTTACAACTAACGATGACCACCAATACTGCAAAAGTCACGGCCACCACTGATAGTCCCCACTGATACTGCAACTTGTCACAGTCACAACTAGGAATGACCACTACTACTGCAATTGTCACAGTCACAACTAAGAATGACTACCAGTACTGCTATTGTCACAGTCACAAATAAGAATGACCACTACTACTGCAATTGTCACAGTCACAACTAAGAATGACTACCAGTACTGCTATTGTCACAGTCACAAATAAGAATGACCACTACTACTGCAATTGTCACAGTCACAACTAAGAATGACTACCAGTACTGCTATTGTCACAGTCACAAATAAGAATGACCACTACTACTGCAATTGTCACAGTCACAACTAAGAATGACTACCAGTACTGCTATTGTCACAGTCACAAATAAGAATGACCACTACTACTGCAATTGTCACAGTCACAACTAAGAATGACTACCAGTACTGCTATTGTCACAGTCACAAATAAGAATGACCACTACTACTGCAATTGTCACAGTCACAACTAAGAATGACTACCAGTACTGCTATTGTCACAGTCACAAATAAGAATGACCACTACTACTGCAATTGTCACAGTCACAACTAAGAATGACTACCAGTACTGCTATTGTCACAGTCACAAATAAGAATGACCACTACTACTGCAATTGTCACAGTCACAACTAAGAATGACTACCAGTACTGCTATTGTCACAGTCACAAATAAGAATGACCACTACTACTGCAATTGTCACAGTCACAACTAAGAATGACTACCAGTACTGCTATTGTCACAGTCACAAATAAGAATGACCACTACTACTGCAATTGTCACAGTCACAACTAAGAATGACCACCAGTACTGCAATTGTCACAGTCACAACTAAGAATGACCACCAGTTCTGCAATTGTCACAGTCACAACTAACAATGACTACCAGTACTGCAATTGTCACAGTCACAACTAAGAATGACCACCAGTACTGCAATTGTCACAGTCACAACTAAGAATGACCACCAGTTCTGCAATTGTCACAGTCACAACTAAGAATGATCACCAGTTCTGCAATTGTCACAGTCACAACTAAGAATGATCACCAGTTCTGCAATTGTCACAGTCACAACTAAGAATGACCACCAGTTCTGCAATTGTCACAGTCACAACTAAGAATGACCACCAGTTCTGCAACTGTCACAGTCACAACTAAGAATGACCACCAGTTCTGCAATTGTCACAGTCACAACTAAGAATGATCACCAGTTCTGCAATTGTCACAGTCACAACTAAGAATGACTACCAGTTCTGCAATTGTCACAGTCACAACTAAGAATGACCACCAGTTCTGCAATTGTCACAGTCACAATGACCACCAGTTCTGCAATTGTCACAGTCACAACTAAGAATGACTACCAGTTCTGCAATTGTCACAGTCACAACTAAGAATGACCACCAGTTCTGCAATTGTCACAGTCACAATGACCACCAGTTCTGCAATTGTCACAGTCACAATGACCACCAGTTCTGCAATTGTCACAGTCAAAACTAAGAATGACCACCAGTACTGCAATTGTCACAGTCACAACTAACAATGACTACCAGTACTGCAATTGTCACAGTCACAACTAAGAATGACCACCAGTTCTGCAATTGTCACAGTCACAACTAAGAATGATCACCAGTTCTGCAATTGTCACAGTCACAGCTAAGAATGACTACCAGTACTGCAAGTGTCACAGTCACAACTAAGAATGACCACCAGTTCTGCAATTGTCACAGTCAAAACTAAGAATGATCACCAGTTCTGCAATTGTCACAGTCACAACTAAGAATGATCACCAGTTCTGCAATTGTCACAGTCACAATGACCACCAGTTCTGCAATTGTCACAGTCACAATGACCACCAGTTCTGCAATTGTCACAGTCAAAACTAAGAATGACCACCAGTTCTGCAATTGTCACAGTCACAACTAAGAATGACCACCAGTTCTGCAATTGTCACAGTCACAACTAAGAATGACCACCAGTTCTGCAATTGTCACAGTCACAGCTAAGAATGACCACCAGTTCTGCAATTGTCACAGTCACAACTAAGAATGATCACCAGTTCTGCAATTGTCACAGTCACAACTAAGAATGATCACCAGTACTGCAATTGTCACAGTCACAACTAAGACAACTGTGTGACAAGATTTAAAAGATGCACGGGAATCAGAATGATGGAGGATATCAGGGAGCTTGTTCCATGTCTTTGGCGATTGAAAAGAAAAAGATCTGTGTCCATAGGTCTTACTTCTGACGTGAGGTATCCTGAGAAGTCGGTATCAGAGGAAGAATGGAGCTGGCAAGACGGGGTACAGATATGGAGGAGTTCAGATAGATACTTGGGGCCAGATCTGTTGACTGCAGAATAGGTCAGAGTGGATAGCTTATAGTCTATTCGATCAGAAACAGGCAACCAGTGGAGAGACTGAAGGAGAGGAGAAACATGGTCAACATGTGACTTTTATGGACATTAGTGGTTGTGTTAAAACAGACCCTTTTTTTTTTTTTTGCATTGTAACAAAGCTGACATCTGCAAGCTCACTTTCTCACACAATAAAAAAATTGACTGACCTTCCCACCATTGCTGAGTTTGAAATGAACAAATCCACTGTGTTGTTTTGACATGAACTGAGTTGCATGACCAAGAGCGTCAAGTCTACAATCTTTGGCTCTGAGGAGTGTTTTTCACTCAGAATCTTCTTACTTGGCAGCGAAGGAATTAATAAATAACAAGAGAGGCAAGGCCTTCAAGACTCACTTGTGATACACTTAAAAAAAAAATCCAAGCTTTTTATGTACTGAGTATAATTTCAGAATGTAATGTTTAAGATGAGAAAGATCAGTTTAAAGCAAATTAAGTCCCCTAACATTAATTACAGAGTAATTTCCCTTTTTTACTATCTGCACCAAAAACGCTTGCAAAATAAATTAAACTTCCATGCTTAGCAAAAGAAGTTCCTGTTTGAACATAAAATGATAATAATGACTGCTCTTGTTGTTGGGTCACAATATCAGATCAAAGTGCCAAGTTCAGAGAATACAAAAAATATAAATATAACAGTAAATGCAGTTTGCATATAATTAGGCTTCATTAATAATGACTGCTCTTGTTGTTGGGTCACAATATCAGATCAAAGTGCCAATTTTAGAGAATACAAAAAAATATAAATATAACAGTAAATGCAGTTTGCATATAATTAGGCTTCATTTTTTATTTTTTTGTGCCCATCCCAGAGGTGCAATATTGTTTTAAACAAGATGACTGGAAAGAACTGAATTTTTCCT
>JAAQRG010299616.1:0-15059 GCA_011634625.1 Babylonia areolata
AGACACACACACACACACACACACACACACACACACAAAGAGTATATCGACACACACACACACACACACACACACACACACACACACCCACTTTTAAAATGGGTTATCACAAAGACTCATTTTGTTTATCCACATGAACCAAGAAGAACTCATAACAGGCAGAAAAAAAATACTGACACTCTCTGACTGACTGTCAGAGCTGCATCTTAACATACTTTATATCAAGTCATTTGTTCTTGAAAAAGGTCTATGCACCGAAAATTTAGATATTTCTTTTATTGTATTGTAACATTTTTGGAAGTGCATTTCCTGTTCAAACATCTAAATACACTTGAAAAAGTGATGGTAATGATGATGATGATGAAGATTTGGAAATTTCTTTTATTGTGCTATCGCAATTTTGTTGTTGTTGTTGTTTCTTATTCAAACATCTTAATAGTTTTGAAAAAGAGATGATGATGATGATGATGATGATGACAACTAGGGCAAGACATCTGTGTTAGTCAGAGATGATGATGACAGCAATGATGATGATGGCAGGACGTCGGTGTTAGAGATGATGATGATGTTAATGATGATGATGATGATCATGATGATGACAGGACATGGGTATTAGAGATGATGATGATATTAATGATGATGACAACAACAACAGGACATGGGTATTAAGAGATGATGATGATATCAATGATGATGAAAATGACGACAGAACATGAGTGTTGGAGATGATGATGATATTAATGACGACGACAACGATGAGAACAGGACATCGGTCTTAGAGATGATGATGACATTAATGATGACGACAACAACAACAGGACATCAGTGTCAGAGACGATGATGATATTGATGATGACAACAACAGGACATCAGTGTTAGAGATAAGGATAACATTAATGATGATCACAATGACAACAACAGGACATCAGTGTTAGAGACGATGATGATATTGATGATGACAACAACAGGACATCAGTGTTAGAGATGAGGATAACATTAATGATGATGACAATGACGACAACAGGACATGAGTGTTAGTCCAAGCCAGACCTCACCTTGCCTCTTCGCCCCCCTCACCATTGGGGCCAGGGCGTCGGGGGCTGTTCAGATCACAGCGACTGCAACACACCCAGCCACACACCTCAACCACCACCCTCACCCCACACCCACACAGCCACAAACCCACACCCCACACCCGCCCACCCCCCTGCTACAAAGTTCCACTATTCTGTACATGGATTTGGTTGTTGGTTGTTGGGTTTTTTTCGTATAAAATTACACTGTGAATACATATCAAACTACAGAACACACTATATATGAGTAGGTGTGAGAGTGGGATACGAAGAAATTTATAGCAATTATTGTCTCAGTATATATGTAATTACTCTGTCTATAATAAATGTGCATTATAGTATGTCATATTCATACATTTGAAATATGCTTTTTATCGATTATTTCAGTTTTTACATTTTAATTGTATCACCTGCAATGTGTGAAGTGAATATGTGAAACATGTATGCCATGCTTTAACATTCGTGTCTTCGTTATATGTTTAATATCTGTTTTTATGATCATGTTTGTGATAATGCACCTGGCCATATTTCTTTACTCTGACAATCAATGAAACTTAAATAAGATATATACTGATCTAAGCACAATTTGGTTTTACAATAATAATCATAATGTGCATTTATATCACACTTGACCTGCGGCTCTAAGCATGTTTCATGATTCATGATAAAACTGTCAAGTGAAGAACATATAAAAAAAAAAAAAGATACTAAACAAAATAAAAGAAAAAAGAAAAAAAGAGCTCATAACTTTCTTCAGGCTTATAAAAAGAACGCTCACTAAGGAGAACTGGAAGCAATGAACGACTAAAATCATATCAAAAGATTAAACACACAACGAAACCATAACTCATCACCCTTCCACCACCTCTGAACAACACATTTCAGATACTTATCAAAGAATCCAAGATTAGTCAACAGCCAAGCAAAACAAACTGCAGACAACTGAATAATAATAATAATATCATCATCAATGTAATACTTATATGGTGCAAAAGAGAACCAAAAAAGTGGGGATGGGGGATGGTGGGGAGAAAGACAGACAACTACGCTTCATCATATCCGAAGTCTATAGTGAAAGGAGGAGTTTGTATTATACTCCTCGACTTAGAGGTAGAGAAAAACGAACGAATTGAGGGGGCCGAGTCGAATCAAGTACACAGAATGTAAGAATACAATACATACAAGCCGCATGCAGCAAAGTAAGGCCAAATGAATACGCTTAATAGCCAAAAAAAGCGTAAGACGAGACAGAGTGTAAACCTGACAAGATGGCGTGGACAGCCTTGGCCAAAGGAATGATTCAGCACTTATAGTTTTTAGAGGCGTTTGATTGGCTAAGAGCGGACCGGGCAAGACGGCTCGTCTTTTCACTGTTAACTGCGCAAAATTTGGCCAAGCAGAGCAAACCGATAGGCCTAGTTTGTATCAGTTTGACATGGTACAGTATATGACACCAAACAGAAAGGTTTTTAATTTGGTTTTGAAAGAGGACAAGAGTTGGTGAGTGAAGGATATCCGGAGAAAAATATTTCCAGACAACCTGGTTGTTACAAGTGAACTCTGATTCCACTCTTGCATCCTCAAAGTAAATGTGTCTGTATTAGCATGAGGAGGATGGTCTTAGTCTCCTGTTCATTTAATGTGAAACAAGTGTCTTTTTCTGATATCGAAATGAATGTGTCCAGTCAGAAACTGTTGATATTTTGTTGCAGTCAACACTGATGTCGATTTTTAAGGTCACTGAAGCAACCAAAGTGCTTGTTAAAAACAAAAAACAAAAAAAGTCAATTCAAGTTCCAATGGTTGAAATGATGTTTGGCACTTTACAATGACTTGGGTTTCCTTTGAAAGACTGACAAGCTACAGTAGGCTTTGTGCGTGCGTACACGTGTGTGTGTGTGTGTGTGTGTGTGTATGTGTGTGTGTGTGTGTGTGTGTGCATGTGTGTGTGTGTGTGTGTGTGTGTGTGTGTGTGTGTGTGTATGTGTGTGTGTGTATGTGCACTGACTTTTAATTGACTGACATAGACAAAATTATGTTTGACTGACAGCAGTGTACGACTCTTTTCAAACAAGCTCCAAATGACTGATATTTTATTCACAGACATTTTTCAACATTTTCACTGAATGCAAAATTTACACAAAGCATCCTCTTTCAACGACACAAGCACGACTGATGGTGCGGTTGCAATGCAATTCACATCAGTTCAAAAACACACACACCCCAAAGCGAGTCAGTCAGTTACTGGAACAAGCAGCACACTCTGTGCGACTGGGCAAGCAGAGGTTAAAGAGTTAACAGAAGAGTTAACCAGAGGCAGGAGAAGAAGCGTCCCCACCTTCTGATGAGGAAGCAAGCGACGGTCTCGTTGTTCTCGTCAATGGCACGATGAAGCAGAGACTGGTGACACCGACTGGGCCCCTTGGACCACAGGTTGATGTCGCACTTGTGGTGTACCTGTGTGCCACCACAGACACAAACATGTTCATGGAAGAAAAACACAAACACAGGGCCACAAACATGAACATGTTCAGGAATGAAAAACAGTAACACAGGGCCACAAACACTAACATGTTCATGGGTGAAAAACACAAACACATGGCCACAAACACAAACGTTCATGGATGAAAAAGCACAAAGACAGGGCCACAAACAAAAACACGTTCGGGGATGAAAAACACACAGGTCCACAAACACGTTCAGGGATGAAAAACACACAGGTCCACAAACATGGGATGAAAAACACACAGGTCCACAAACATGGGATGAAAAACACACAGGTCCACAAACACGTTCAGGGATGAAAAACACACAGGTCCACAAACACATTCGGGGATGAAAAACACACAGGTCCACAAACACAAACATTCATGGATGAAAAACACAAACACAGGGCCACAAAAACGTTCATGGAAGAAAAACACAAACACAGGGCCACAAACACAAACATATTCATGGAAGAAAAACACAAACACAGGGCCACAAACACAAACACAGGGCCACAAACACAAACACATTTATGGATGAAAAACACAAGCACATGGCCACAAACACTAACACGTTCATGGAAGAAAAACACAAACACAGGGCCACAAACACTAACACGTTCATGGATGAAAAACACACAGGGCCACAAACACTAACACGTTCATGGATGAAAAACACAAACAAAAGGCCACAAACACTAACATGCTCATGGATGAAAAACACACAGGGCCACAAATATTAACACATTCATGGATGAAAAACACAAACACATGGCCACAAACACTAACACGTTCATGGATGAAAAACACACAGGGCCACAAATACTAACATGCTCATGGATGAAAAACACACAGGGCCACTAATACTAACACATTCATGGATGAAAAACACAAACAAAAGGCCACAAACATGAACAAGTTCAGGAATGAAAAACACAAACACATGGCCACAAACAAAAACACGTTCAGGGATGAAAAACACACAGGTCCACAAACACGTTCAGGGATGAAAAACACACAGGTCCACAAACACAAACATTCATGGATGAAAAACAAAAACACAGGGCCACAAACATTCATGGATGAAAAACACAAACACAGGGCCACAAACACTAACACATTCATTGGTGAAAAACACAAACACAGGGCAACAAACACAAACACAGGGCCACAAACACATTCATGGGTGAAAAACACAAACACAGGGCCACAAACACTAACACGTTCATGGAAGAAAAACACAAACACAGGGCAACAAACACAAACACATGGCCACAAACACATTCATGGGTGAAAAACACAAACACAGGGCCACAAACACTAACACATTCATTGGTGAAAAACACAAACACATGGCCACAAACACTAACACATTCATGGGTGAAAAACACAAACACATGGCCACAAACACAAACACATTCATGGGTGAAAAACACAAACACATGGCCACAAACACTAACACATTCATGGGTGAAAAACACAAACACACGGCCACAAACACATTCATGGGTGAAAAACACAAACACACGGCCACGAATGCTTACATGTACATACACACACACACACACACAGTGAGACATACACAGAGAAACACATACAGATGGACACACACACAGCCACATATAAGCAAGCAAACACACATAGATGATACCAGAATCTGTTCCATGGCAAAGGATAGTATTCATAATTCTCTCTCCCTCTTTCATACACACACACTCATGTGCACACACTCACACAAAACATATTATCACCCTGACACACACACTCTACTACAAACACACACCCACATGTGAACATGCATACTCTTATCATTCCACCCCCAGAACACCTCAAACCATCCATGAAACTACTGAATTTCTTTCAGACATAAAAGAAAGGGTGTGTTTTGGGACTGCATGAAATCTGATTGAGAACGTAACAGACCACGAGTGCAGACGTTTTGCATGCAGGTAGGAGTGTGTGGTGGAACATGCATGTGTGCGTATCAAAGTGTTTGGTGTGTGGTAGAGCATGCACGTGTGTATCTAAGTGTTTGACGGGTGGTGGGGGATGAGGGGGTGACTGGAGGAGGGGCGTGTGAACAGGCAAGCGTTACGGAGTGTGTGTATGAGTGACTTTTAAATTACATAAATTTCATGGTCATTTTTATTGGCATGATGTATGTTGTGCGTCAGGCTTGTGGTGGTCCATCGTCACTTACTGTGGATTTTTTATTTGACTCGTTATAATCTCCCTTTTATGGTGTGGCTTATATTATGCATGTGCTTAAAATGATTCTGTTATTGCACAAATGAATTTCCATGTGATAAATAAAGAATTTTTGATTTCATGTGACAGGGAACGAACCAGAATGTGTGCAATGTCCTCCTGCCCCGTTTCCAGTGCCTGCCACAAGGGGCAGTTACCCTCGCTGTCCAGGACGTCCATGTTGGCTCCTCGCTGACACAGCGTCTCCACGATCACTGGCAGGTGCCGCGTTATCGCTCGCTGCAAGGGGCGTAACTTGTCCGGAGACCTGCATGGGGTGAAAGCAACGGTGGATTCTGATGAAGATGGAGAATGATGATGATGATGATAACTATGATAAAATGCAAGGGGTGTAACTTGTTTAGAGATCTGATGATGAAATGATAATGACGAGCATGATGATGATGGTAATGATGAGAGAGAAGGAAAATGAAAAAAGAATCCAAAACACACCAGTCATTCAATACATGTCCACCCCAGCTCTGTAACTACTACCACCACAACTACTGATGATAATAATGGGCATTTGTAATGCACTTTACCTCCATAGCACAGGGTCCCAGAGTGCGGACAATCAACATCAACATGTAGGGAAAAAATGTCACAAAAACCAACACCACATGGCACTATAATCAAGACTTACAAACAAAACAAATAAAATGTGTCAATGATAAAGTGTTCGGATGCATGCACGCACGCACGCACGCACACACACACACACACACACACACACACATTCACACCACACCACACCACATTCCAACACCTACACATCCACAAAAGCAGATATGTATAGTTGTGTTCTGAGGCCAGATCTGAACCTACACAGACCCCCGAAAACAGAGTGTGGCTGCCAACAAGGCAGGGTGAAAAACGATCATACACATAAAAGCCCACTCATGTACATACAAGTGAACATGGGAGTTGCAGCCCGCAAAAGAAAGAAGAAGAAGAAGAACCTACACAGCATGGATGTCCACGATGCTCAATCAGAAACATGAACCTACACAGCCTAGATGTCCGCATGATGCTCAATCAGAATCATGAACCTACACAGCCTAGATGTCCGCATGATGCTCAATCAGAATCATGAACCTACACAGCCTAGATGTCCGCATGATGCTCAATCAGAAACATGAACCTACACAGACTAGATGTCCGCATGATGCTCAATCAGAAACATGAACCTACACAGACGGGTGCAACAGCCGAGCGACAAAAGTGTTGGACTTTTCAATCTAAGGGTCTCGCGTTCGAATCTCAGTAACAGCGCCTGGTGGGTAAAGGGTGGAGTTTTATCTGATCTCTCAGGTCAACGTATGTGCAGACCTACTTGTGCCCAAACCCCCTTCGTGCGCATCCGCAAGCGGAAGATCAAATATGCATTTAAAAGATCCTGTAATCCATGTCAGCGTTCAGTGGGTTATGGAAACAAGAACATACCCAGAATGCACCCCCCGAAAATGGAGTATGGCTGTGTACATGTCGGGGTAAAAACGGTCATACACGTAAAAGCTCAGTCATGTACATACTAATGAACTAAGGAGTTGCAGCCCACAAACGAAGAAGAAGAACCTACACAGACTCGATGTCGGCATGATGCTCAATCAGAAACAGAGCACTGACGGTGTCCTGTTTCTCAATGGCCTCATGCAGCAGGGTCATGCCGGCCGAGTTGCGCTCGTTGATGTTGGCCCCAGCCGTCAGAAAGGCCGCGGCCGTTTCGTGCAGCCCTCCCCATAGGGCCAGTCCCAGGACCGTCTGTCCCTCCGAGTCCTTCAGGTTGAAGTTGGGCACCACTCGCATGTTGTCCGCGCTCTGCTGAACGTCCGCTGTGAATGGATTAAACTGTGGTTTAAATGTCCGTTGTGAATGGGTTAAACTGTGTTGTGCGCTCTCAATGAGTTAAACTATGGTATATATGTCCGCTGTAAGAGTTAAACTGTGGTGTGTATTGCAGAATGTCCACCTTCAGAATTAAACCATGATCTGCATTGCTGAATGTCCGCCTTCAGAGTTAAACCATGATCTGCATTGCTGAATGTCCGCTGACAATGAGTTAAACTGTAGTTAAAATGTCAGCTGTCAATGAGTTAAACTGTGGCTTAAATGTCGCTCTCAATTAGTTAAACTGTGGTTTAAATGTCCGCTATAAGAGCTAAACTGTGGTTAAAATGTCCACTGTCAATGAGTTAAACTGTGGCTTAAATGTTGCTCTCAATTCGTTAAACTGGGGTTTAAATGTCCACTGTAAGAGCTAAACTATGGTTTAAAATGTCCGCGGTCAATGGGTCGGTTCAAATGTCTGCTGTCAATAGATTAAACTGGTTCAAATGTCCGCCGTCAATGGGTTTAACATGGTTTAAATGTCCAAATGTCCGCTGTTTAAATGTCTGCTGTCAATGGGATAAACTGGTTCAGATGTCCGCTGTCCATGGGTTTAACATGGTTTAAATGTCCGCTGTCAATGGGTCAAACTAATTCAAATGTCCGCTGTCAATGAGTTAAACTGTGGTTCAAATGTCCGCTGTCAATGGGTTAAACTGTGGTTCAAATGTCCACTGTGAATGGGTTCAACTGTGGTTTAAATGTCCACTGTGAATGGGTTCAACTGTGGTTTAAAATGTCTGTTGTCAATGAGTTAAACTGTCCACTGTCAATGAGTTAAACTGTGGTTCAAATGTCCGCTGTCAATGGGTTAAACTGTGGTTTAAATGTCCACTGTGAATGGGTTCAACTGTGGTTTAAATGTCCACTGTGAATGGGTTCAACTGTGGTTTAAAATGTCTGTTGTCAATGAGTTAAACTGTCCACTGTCAATGAGTTAAACTGTGGTTTAAATGTCCGCTGGAAATGGGTTAGACTGTGGCTGAAATGTGCCCTGTCAATGAGTTAAACTGTGGTTTAAATGTCTGCTTTTCGATTTCATGTAATCCAGTGTTAGTATGAAGAAAAATGAGATGTTGTTGGAACTGGGTTTTTAATTTCATATGATCTAATGAAAGTATGAAGGAAAATGAGATTTTGTTGGAACTAAGTGTTTAACACATTAGGACCCAGGTTAAGTCTGTACAACTAGCATCAAAACAAGAGTATCTTAACTCAGAAGGCTAGGAAGAGTATACTGAAAAATACTGCTGGACTTTAGTATATTACATTTTTGGAACAAAAATAACAGACAGAATATGCATAAAGAGCCCAAATCAAACTGTAAGTACTGGGATTTTTTGTTTGTTTTGTTTTGTTTTTTCCTTTTCTTATGTTAACATATCTCTACAGCTGTTTAAACAATAAGAAGCTTTATATAAAACCAACAGCTTAATAAAAAAAAAAATTTTAAATCAAAATCAACAAAATTAAACCAATCTTTCAATTCCAACCTTTGTATTTCAGAAACACTCGCACCACAGAGTTGTGGGACTTGGCAAGCGCAAGGTGAAGTGGCGTCTGTTTGCTGATCGGACGACTCTCTTCCCCTCCCAGGGCCGCCAAGTTGCTCTCCAGGGCCGACATCTTCGCCGTGAAGGTCTGAGAGTTGGGGTTTGCTCCTCTGTCCAGAAGAACTTGCACCAGTCGGGTGAGACCAGCGTCACAAGCAAAGTGCAAGGGAGTTTCCCCCTGCAGAGCAAAGTTGCATTTTTATTTATCCAAGACATTAACCCACCTGGTACTGCCAGTTAGCTCCACTGACTTTCCCTACAGATGACCCATTTGTATGGGGGTAAGAAATGAAACTGTTTAAAAAAACAACAACAACAAACAAACAAATGTTAGAATTCATTAACTGAAAACTTCCAAACTGATCAATAACATAATGAGTTAGTTGGGGACAAAATGTAAAGCTTCCTCCCTTCTTATGCTATCATACAGTGAGATGATGAAAGTATCCATATTTTTTGTTCAAAATTTGCAAACACTGATGACTTGTAAACAATTCCAGAAGAGCACAAAGAGTTTGATACAGTTTAATTTCAGATTCATCTAATTCTGTGTGTCTGCCTTGTGACCAAAATGAAACTGGGTCAGACACCACTGTTGACACACACTGTTCACGTGAACCAGTCACTGCGAAAATAAATCTCTTGCTCACAAGCACAGCAACACACACTGTATTTATTGGTCGCAGTGGAGAGTGGAAATGTAATTATGCAAAACAGGTGCCACTCCAAAAATTCAAAACTACCCAAGGTCTCGATTGGGGCCTTTCGTCTGAAACGATTGTAAACAGTATGGCCCCAATCAGGGCCTTTCATCTGAAACGATTGTAAACAGTATGGCCCCAATCAGGGCCCTTCGTCTGAAACAGTTGTAAACAGTATAGCCCCAATCAGGGCCTTTCGTCTGAAACAGTTGTAAACAGTATAGCCCCAATCAGAGCCCTTCGTCTGAAACGGTTGTAAACAGTATCGCCCCAATCAGTGCCCTTTGTCTGAAACGGTTGTAAACAGTATAGCCCCAATCAGAGCCCTTCGTCTGAAACAGTTGTAAACAATATGGCTTCAATCAGGGCCTTTCGTCTGAAACAGTTGTAAACAGTATGGCCCCAATCAGAGCCCTTCGTCTGAAACGGTTGTAAACAATATGGCTTCAATCAGGGCCTTTCGTCTGAAACGGTTGTAAACAGTATGGCCCCAATCAGAGCCCTTCGTCTGAAACGGTTGTAAACAGTATAGCCCCAATCAGCGCCCTTTGTCTGAAACAGTTGTAAACAGTATAGCCCCAATCAGTGCCCTTCGTCTGAAACAGTTGTAAACAGTATAGCCCCAATCAGTGCCCTTCGTCTGAAACAGTTGTAAACAGTATGGCCCCAATCAGTGCCCTTCGTCTGAAACGGTTGTAAACAGTATAGCCCCAATCAGTGCCCTTCGTCTGAAACAGTTGTAAACAGTATGGCCCCAATCAGTGCCCTTCGTCTGAAACAGTTGTAAACAGTATGGCCCCAATCAGTGCCCTTCGTCTGAAACAGTTGTAAACAGTATGGCCCCAATCAGTGCCCTTCGTCTGAAACAGTTGTAAACAGTATGGCCCCAATCAGTGCCCTTCGTCTGAAACAGTTGTAAACAGTATGGCCCCAATCAGTGCCCTTCGTCTGAAACAGTTGTAAACAGTATGGCCCCAATCAGTGCCCTTCGTCTGAAACAGTTGTAAACAGTATGGCCCCAATCAGTGCCCTTCGTCTGAAACAGTTGTAAACAGTATGGCCCCAATCAGTGCCCTTCGTCTGAAACAGTTGTAAACAGTATGGCCCCAATCAGTGCCCTTCGTCTGAAACAGTTGTAAACAGTATGGCCCCAATCAGTGCCCTTCGTCTGAAACAGTTGTAAACAGTATGGCCCCAATCAGAGCCCTTCATCTGAAACAGTTGTAAACAGTATGGCCCCAATCAGTGCCCTTCGTCTGAAACGGTTGTAAACAGTATCGCCCCAATCAGAGCCATTCATCCATAGTAAGCTGGGGGGAAAAAAAACGGAGTGTGAATGAAAGGGAAGGGCCACTGTTTCACGCTACTGTTGGTTATTCAACACAGTCCAAGAGAGCCTGTTCTGATTCAGAATGCACATAAGTTTCTTAGTTTCTTCTCCACACTCTACAAGCAACCAATCTCACATATCCGTGTTATCTGCTTTTCCATGTTTAGACATTTCAGTTCTTCTACAGTCATAACACACACACACACACCACACACATGCACAAAAACACACACACACACACACACACAAACACACATGCACAAACACCACACCACACACACACACACACATCACACCACAACCCCCCTCACCCACCAACCCCAACATGCACATCCCCCACACATGCATAAAATGCACACACACACACACACACAAACCACATACACAACCACACACACACACACCTATACACATACACATACATACACATACCTACACACAAACACACACACACACACACACACACACATACACATACCTACACACACACACACACACACACCTACACACATACACATACCTACACACACACACACTCACACACACACACACACACATACCTACACACATACCCACACACAGCTCTCACCCTGTTGTTGGCATGGCTGACAGACGCTCCATGCTCAGCCAGGAAAATACCAGCGGCCTGGTTCACACTTTTCGCTGCAAGGTGCAGCAGACTGTTCCCTGCCAGAACACACAGACACTGACACCTTTTTTTCTGTACTGTATTGTATTGTACTGTTTTACTCTTTTTTTATCACAACAGATTTCTCTGTGTGAAATTCGGGCTGCTCTCCCCAGGGAGAGCGCGTCGCTACACTGACAGCGCCACCCATTTTTTTGTATTTTTTTCTGCCTGCGAGTTTGTTTTCCTTTCGATGTGGATTTTTCTACAGAATTTTGCCAGGGCCGACCCTTTTGTCACCGTGGGTTCTTTAACGTGCACTAAGTGCATGCTGCACACGGGACCTCAATTTATCATCTTATCCGAATGACTGGCATCCAGACCACCACTCAAGGTCTAGTGGAGGGGGAGAAAATACTGGCAACTATGGGATCCGATACTGTTTTGTTTCTTCTTTAGACAAAGGGCTCCCCTTGAAAATTACTGCCTTCATGGTGGAGGTAAAAACAGTCACTTAGGTAAAAGCCTACTCATGCATACGTATGAATGAACGTGGAAGTCAAAGCTCATGAAGCAGAGGAAGAAGATGAAGAAAAAGGGCTGATAAAAAGTGCAAGTTGGATGTGGGTGTTGATTCTACTGTGTGGCATTCTATAGTGTTGTGTTGTATTATACTGTACTGCATTGCATTGCGTTGCATTGCACGGAGTTGTGTTGTGTAGTGTTGCGTTGCACTGCACTGAGTTGTGCTGTGGAGTGTTGCGTTGCATTGCACAGAGTTGTGTTGTGTAGTGTTGCGTTGCGTTGCATTGCACTGAGTTGTGCTGTGTAGTGTTGCGTTGCATTGCACAGAGTTGTGTTGTGTAGTGTTGCATTGCATTGCACAAAGTTGTGTTGTGTAATGTTGCGTTGCACTGCACTGAGTTGTGTTGTGTAGTGTTGCGTTGCACTGCACTGAGTTGTGTTGTGTAGTGTTGCGTTGCACAAAGTTGTGTTGTGTAGTGTTGCGTTGCATAACACTCAGTTGTGTTGTGTAGTGTTGCGTTGCATTGCACAGAGTTGTGTTATGTGGTGTTGCATTGCACTGAGCTGTGTTGTGTAGTGTTGAGTTGCACAGCACGCAGTTGTAGTGTTGTATTGCATTGCACTGTGCTGCATTGCATTGCACTGTGTGAAGTTGTGTCACACTGAACTACACTGTGCTGAGTCATGTTGCATTACAGTGTGTTGTATTGTGTAGTGTTGCATTGCGCTGTGTTGTGTTGTGTTGCGCTGCACTGCACTGTGTTGAGTTACTTGCACTGCACTGTGTTGCATTGTGTAGTGTTGCACTGCACTGTGTTGAGTTGGGTTGCATAGCACTGCACTGTGTTGTGTTGTGTTGCATAGCACTGCACTGTGTTGAGTTGTGTTGCATCACATTGCACTGTGCTGTGTTGTGTTGGGTTGCATAGCACTGCACTGCACTGTGTTGTGTTGTGTTGCGCTGCACTGCACTGTGTTGAGTTACTTGCACTGCACTGTGTTGCATTGTGTAGTGTTGCACTGCACTGTGTTGAGTTTGCATAGCACTGCACTGCACTGTGTTGTGTTGTGTTGTGTTGCATAGCACTGCACTGCACTGCACTGCGTTGCGTTGCGTTGTGTTGTGTTGCATAGCACTGCAGTGTGTTGAGTTGTGTTGCATCACATTGCACTGTGCTGTGTTGCACTGTCCTGTTGTGTTGCGATGCACTGCACTGTGTTGAGTAGTGCTGCGTTGCACTGCACGGTGTTGTATTGCGTTGCACTGTGTTGTGTTGTGTTGTGTTGTGTTGGACTGCATTGCACTGTGTTGTGTTGAATTGCATTGCACTGTGTTGAGTTGCATTGGTATGTGGTCTCTGTGTGAAACTCAGGCTGCTTTCCCTGTGGCATGTCGCCACAGTGCAGCACCACCCATACACCCTTTTTTTTTTCCTTCTTTTTTTTCTGTCTGCAGGTTTATTTGCTTTACTATCAAAGTGAATTCTTCTGTAGAATTTTGTCATGTTGCCGTGGCTTTTTTCTATGAGTGCTAAACGCATGCTACAGAGGGGACCTCAGTTCATCATCTCATCTGGAAGACAAGTACCCAGGCCACCAATCAAGGTCTAGTGAGGGGAGAGTCAAAATCGTGGTAGGTATATGTATCAACATCATTATCATTCCTGGGACCCCAAGTCTTATACTGTCTTGTACTGAGTTGGATGAATAAGGATGTACTGTATTGTACTGTGTGCCGTAGTATTACTCTTGTGTCACAACAGATGACTCTGTGAAATCCAGGCTACTCTTCCCAGAAGAGAGCGCTAAAGTAAAGCGCTAAAAAGCAGCACCACCTTTTTTTTCCTGCCTAAAAGTCTATTCCTTTTCCTGTCAATGTGGATTTTTCTAAGAATTTTCCCAAGGACTATTATGCATGCTGCACGAGGGAACTCAAGTTATAGTCTCATCCAAATGACTAGCGTCCAAACCGCCACTTACTAGTGGAGGGGACGACAAAAGCAGTGAGTGTGAGATTTGATCCCGTGCACTCTCTTGCTTCCTAGGCAGGCATGTTACCACCAGGCCACCACTCCACACTTCAGGACTGCAGCTGTTTGTTTTTTGCTGCCCCATCATCAGCACCATTTCAGAGACATTACTCCCACGCTGCTCATTCCGAGTCCCCCATACGGGCTCATCTGCCACAGTCCCAGTGCTGGCAGTCCACAGGGAATCATCGATGTTAGGTCACCAGGAGGCCACACACCAGAGGAGACCCTGCACTGCTGCTGAGTCACTTCAGTGGTGTTCGGTAGTGCCAGTTCTGATTTTATGTACTTAGGAAACCACCTACTAAGCCCCCTACTAACGACAATAATGGGTTAGTCGAGCCAGACTGAGTGAGTGTCTCCCCCAGAGCAGAGACAACCACGTCCCTCCAACAGCAGACCCCCATCAATCTGCCAACACTGAAGACCTTGACAAGACTCATCCCAAGCGCCAAAGTGGAGGGGTATCGAAAATGAGGTCCCCATGAGAGCAGGGCATGAAAGGCCACATAATTTGGGGCTTTTTCAAATACTGATGAAGGAGGAGGACCACTGTTTACCTGACTCAGGCTCTACGGCATCAGGAGAGCTGCCGGCTT